>JAPDSC010080548.1:415247-429849 GCA_026290005.1 Latrodectus geometricus
CCTTAGTTTATTCTTTTACAGGTTACAAACTTTTTGAAGTGAATGGAGATCTGAAAAACATTCTTATCAGCTAGTTATTACAAAGCTGAAAACACTCAAGTGATTTATTTAGCTGTAGAAAAAGTACCTGGTTAAAATTGGACAGTTATAAAACTTATTGCCAAAATTTTATAATTTTATTCAACATTTCAAATATGAAGATAGTACAAGAGTGAAATACTTAGTTTTTTTCTTAGAACAAAAAAAAAAAAAAGACAAAACAAAATTTATTAATGCAAATACGCTTTCTGAAATGAATTTCTTATTACAAATGCAAATTATGATTCAATCTACGATAATGCCAAACATGAAGACATATTTTCTGCTATAATATTTTTAAGACTGAAATATTTCACCTCAGTTACCGCAAGAACTAATTAATACTTCTCTTAGAAATTATTCTTATTTTAATCTTGAAAATGATGAGGATGGTACTACAATGATGTCTGTTTCTAATTTACATCAAAATTAATTTTATATAGCAGTATATCTTATTTTAATATGAATCCTCAGGAGAGGATAATAAATGCTAGTTCTAAATATATAAATAGTATGGATTGCTTGTCTTCTCCACCTTTTTTAAATCCTCATCAAGCTCTAATTGATGCTTATTGGAACTATTCCTTTATTAGAAGTAAAAATAAAAATTTATAGTAATTTGATTAATGTTTAGTGTAAAAGAAAAAAAAATTTGGTTACTTAGGTATTATCTTGTTGGCCATTTTAACTAAAATATTGCATTATTCAGTCTTTTTTTTTTTTTTTCAAACTGTGTGTTTGGAAAATATAACACATATCTTCATTGAAACAAGTTATAAAAAATTTTTAATTCATATTCTAATTTTTTTTTATCAACTTTGGAAATTGTATGTGCTAAAAAAGCAAATTATTATAAAAAATATAAAATGTGAATTAAGATGGTTGATGAGACAATACATAGGTGAAATGTATACATATTATATTACATATACAAGTGTTAATATTTGTATATTACATACATTATAATAACACTTGTGTAAGATATTTGAATAATTTTTTGTATATTAGTATAATAATAATTCTTTTAAGTTTTCCTTTTAAAGAAATGATCATTTGTGAATAAAACTTTGTTTAAAAAAAAAAAAAAAAACTTTTAAATTTAGAAATTTATTTTTTATATTCAATGGAATCTACATGGTTAAATAAACTTCAATTTTTGTATTGCCTTAAGTTGGGCCTTTGAATATTGTATAATGCATGTAATATTAATTACAATATAAGTATTAAACAATTTATCATCACTTGAATCATCTATAATGTTATAAATTGTATTAATATATTTATTTTTGTGCGTATAGGATAATTATTCTTTACTTGTTTTAAAAATATAGTTCTAATAAAATTAGAAAATAAGCATAAGGTTTATTTGAATATCATGTTATGATAAAATTATAAGTGTACGTAACCATTTGAGTGCTGAAGAGTTTTCTTATATATATATGCTAAAAGTGCGGAATGAAATGTGTAGTAATTTAATTCAAAGTAAATTTTTGCTACAAATAAATAAATAAAACATGCTTATTTTGCCCACCGTACTACAATCCACGGCTCTACTGCATTATTACTTACCACTGTATTTTATTTTAATTCTTATATTATTAAAAATCACAATTGAGTAAAATGAATAAAAACTGCGATTGATATGAATTCAACTGCTCTCAATAGATGCGAAAATTATACTAACCAACAGCAGTGTCTCCGCGTCTTCGGTACAAAACAAGAGAAGCATTATCGCACTTCTCTGCATTTTTTGCACATAACAAGCAAAGCGCTATCGGCTTCGCCGCACTCAAACTGTTAAATTTACAGTAGAAAAACATTCTTTATAGATTTAAAGGTTACATTTTCAGCATAATATTTTACTAGAATGGCATTTATATGCATTTAAAAAGCAAATATTTTACTGTAATCAGCAATATAAATAGTGCACATAAATAAGAAATGCAGAATAAAATAAATATAAATAGTGCAGATAAATTGTTGATAATAGCTGTATTCAAAGCTACTGAAATTATGTCCCCAGGTAAAAAGATATGATAACCTGACATATTTAAATTACTTAGACTTAATTTTAGTTCAAGATTTGCTGAATTCTTTTGATTCAGATAGTGAAAAATCAGATTTTGAGTCTTCATATAACGTAAGGTTTACTATGATGACTTTTATAAGCAAAAATGAAATTTTCTTTTCACAATCAATTTAATATTTTGTGATATTTAATTTAAATATATAGGACGACTATAATCCAGACTTAATGAATAAATATAAACAGTTAATGAGTAAATATACAATTTTTCATGTGCATCCATTATTTCCAAATGTAAATATTTAAATAAAATTCTTAAAAAAATTTTATATGTTTTTTTAATATTTTTATGAACATTTTCAAAAATTATCTGGAGTAATTCAAACATTAAGTGGTACTGCTTTGATAATATAATTTACAGCTTTCTGCATGGAGAAAAAGTTAAAATATGAAAATAAGTTTCTCAAAAAATCCTTCTCAGATTGCAAAATGTTTCTAATATTCTGAAACAGATATATTAAGTAGTTAAATAAACTCATGAATTAGACTTAAGTGTTGGTTATCTGTGATTTCATCTGAAAAGTGCTTAAAATTTACTTTAAATTAAGATTTATTTAAATGTTGTCATGATTGAACAATTCTAATCAATTAAACAAAATTAGTTGATAATATCAATAAAAAAATTGAAATTTTTTTTAGAAAATTGCTGTTAATTATGTTTTTGAAAAGACCAAAGGAAGTTTTACTAATTTTCTGTTACAAATTTCGTATTAAATGGGAACTTTTTGTTTAATTTTATTCTTCTTTTCAGGTTCAGCTAGAAAATATCCTTTGCCAACTAAGGAGAAAAAGTTAAAGAAATTACATTATATATATGATTATAGCAATCCAGGTAATATATAGTTGTTCTTTTAACTTATTTTAATCTGATATGTTCATAATAATATGATAATTTTATATTGTATATTTGAAGCACAATTCTCTTACAACTAAGATATTACATTTGTTGAAGCTTTTGGTTTTGCTGTTTTTTAAATTAATATTTTTTTAAAGGCTATGATCTATTCATTTTAAGAGTAATCTTTCATCCCACAGACCTTTCCATAAATATGACATGGGTATGCTAAAATAATTTTTTAAAAGTAAATAAGAAATATTAAGTTTTCTAAAGAAAATTTAATTGTGAGACATTTATCCTTTTTATACTCACAAATTTTCAAGACATAGATTTAGTTTTTTGTGTTTCTGTAATATTTACTTGCAATTAATTATAGCTAGTCTCTTCTATTATGGGTTCAACTCTCATTTTTAAGTATAAATGTATATAGTAGTTTGGAATGGTATTTCAAGTTACAAGGATCTTAATTGAATTAGCAATATGTACAAAAAAAAAAAAAAAAAAAAAAAGATTGTAGAGTAAAAACCAATAAGTTTTTCTTGCATTAACATACAATGAAATTTATTTTATTCTTATGATTTTAACACTTTTAATTATATTTGCATATTTGTTCATTTTTATACAAATTTTAAATATTGCTGATTTCAATATAAATTTTTCTGCAGACAACACTTTCAAAATATCTATTCATAAAAGCCACCAAGGTTTGGGTTTCAGTATATGTGGTGGGACTGGTGTGTCTGAAAACAATACATTCTCACAATTGATCAGAATTAAGAAGCTTTATCCTTTGCATTCTGCTTTAGAATTTGGAAAGTTGCAACCAGAAGATGTCATTTTAAGTGTAAATGATGTAAATATGGTTGGATTAACAAAAACTGTAAGTGTAGTATATTAATTATTTTCTATTATCAATAGAATATTTTAAGTTTTTATTTGTAAGATTTTAAAATTTTATATTGAGTAAAGTTGATCCTTGAAAATTTCTTATTTATATAAATTTTCTTGATAAAATTCTAGAGTATGCAATGTAATTAGTGTGATTTTCAAAATGTTGGCAATGGCAGAAATACTAGATAATAAATATTGCAATCTCATGTTATTTTCGATTTCAAATGTCAAAATTTTGGATATTTTATCATATACACTTATTAAAAAACTATTACTAAACTGAAGGCTACAAATTTTACTGCATATATTTTACAAAATCAACATATTATAAAACGAAAATATATCGTTAATAGTTACTATTATTCATAATTGGTGAATAAAATATAATCATAATCATTTTTTTAATTTTGTCTTAATTAATCAAAAGAATACAAGTATTTTACAAATAAATTGTACATAACTATGAAATGATCAAAATTGCAAATTTGCAAACCAATCGCACACATTGAAATACATGAAATAGAATTGTCAAGTGAATCCATTTTGATGCAGTAATCTACAGGTTTGGAGCATTTAGCACCCTTACCAATTCATGTGATGAAACTCAAGCCATAAACTTTATCACCCACCTAAATGTCACCATACTCGCCAAATCCATTGTCTTATGTATACTTGGAGGAATTCATTTTTTTGGAATTTTTTCAAGTGATCTTAAATGTGTTCATTATTTGCTATAACTGATATTTAAAAAATAAACTTACTTCTTGTGTTGACAAACTATGCTTTTTTTAAACCTTTGGTATTAATTTTGTTAAAATTAAATTCTAATTTTAGTTCTTTATTCAAATAACAGCATTTTTTTAAGCTATAGTTTACAAAAGTATACTGAATCTTCCAAAATATGCTTAAGAAAATTGGAATTGATTATTTATCAAAATATGAATAAATTTTATTATTGAATCATTTTTAAATTATATTAATTTTCATATTGTTTGGCTTAAAGTTGTTTTATTTTTAATATTACAATTTTCTATCTTTTGATAACAAAGGATTTAAAATTCAGATTTAATTCTTTTAATAGCTAATTGATTTAAAGTTTTCAAATAAAATGTGTTTAAATCATTTTTAATATAAATATGAGGGCACTTTGAAATAGGGTTCAAATTGTAGAAGTGCTTCTTGTAAAAGCATATAGAAAAATTATAGGTATCTCAATGTCAAAAATATTTCATTTATCATTTCTCTTACCTCTGCAAGTTCTCTGTCACATTTTTTATTGTTAGAATATGATAGATATTAGTTTTCTGGTTTTTTATTAAACATGTTTAATATATTTAAATTCATGAAAAATCACTCAAAATATGAAATTACAAATGTCATGATTGATGATAATGTTTAAAAAAATATTCATTTTTCCCCACTGAACAACTGGAATTAATATTTGAAAAATATAAATCTGTCAATATGTATTTGAATTTATTGAAAAATGTTTTAAAATTACTCCTTTACCAACTGTTCATTCTCTGAAAGATTTTTATGAATATACATAAAATAAATTAATATATATATATATATATATATATATAATCAAGGAAGCATTCTTCAGGGCTATATAAAGCCTACTTAGCAACGAATGGTTAGTGCTTTAGCCTTTGCATTTACAGTTTGTGAATTCCATCTTAAGCTTGGATGTTTTTAAGGGCTCAACAAACTGTAGGTCCTAATTTAATTGACCCTTATGTGCAAAAGGTCATAATCGAGAGAAAATCAAACTAAACCATCAGTGTTGTATAAAATCAGTAAAACATTTATTGTAAAATAAATTTTAAAAAAACACATTTATTTCCACAGCAAGTTAATACTTATTAAATATAAAAGTTTTAAGTGATAAATATTTCACTTATTCCGACTATTTATGTAAACACTAAAATTGTTCCAGTATTTTATATAAATGTATGATGTTTTTGTATCATGTAAAAACATTATTAATACAATTTTTAAGGAAACTTAATTTATATGGTTTTGTTGTCAGCAAAAACCATCCAAGTTAAATTTCCCTATTTTCCAGTATATAGACAGCACATTATGTGTTAAAAAAGTTTTGAATTTCATCATGCATATTATACACCATTGTGGATAATCTAATTAAAAGAAAGAAAAAAGCACTCCCCATCAGAAAAGCAAACTATAATGTTTTAAAAAAACGCCATTTATTTTATAAGATATTTGTGCTGACATACTTCACTTTGTACAGATACGTTCAAGAACAAATTCATTTGAAGGATATTGCTCATACTTGTCTAGCATCATTTTGTAATTGTAATGATCTGAGTTATTTTGCTCTGAAAATATTCAAATTCATATACTAACATGTGAAACAAAAGTCCCTATTTAACATAATAGATTTTAAGCTAAAACTTAACAAATAAAAAAATTGGAGACAAACCTGCTAATGTAAAGTAAAAAAAAAATAAAGCATGCTCAGTATATAAAAGAAAAAATGTATCCAATGCAGAGTATGAAAATTATCTATATTTTTTTGCATTTAGTTATTAACAAAATGAATATATTTTGTTTTTAAAATCTGTATAAACTCATTGTTTAAAAACTAAAAGTTGATAAGTTTCACTGGAATCTTTTTTCAGAATTATCACTTTTGGCAATTGATTAGGTGCTTTCATCTCAATTTATTGCTATGAGGTGGATCCAATCAGATGCTTTTCGTATTACAACTTGTTATAGTTTAAAGTATACTGTATTTTTTTATACAACAGTCCACATTATTAGATATATATATATATATTTTCTATTACTTGCCAAAAAAATTGCTATGAATTATATGCTGGTATTTTTTTCTTTAAATTGGTAGAAAGGCCTTGTGGATAATACGCCCCTGCAGATTATATAAAAAAAAAATATGCTACAGTTAATATATTTTAATTAATCCTATTGGCATAGTGATTGCACTTAGTACTCCTAAGCCACATATCCGAGGTTTGATCCTTGAATTGGGAAGAGTCAACTCAGCCTTTCATCTTCTCAGTGGGCTGATGAAACAAACATGCTTAGGAGCTAAACATTGGGAGTTTGTTAAGCTTACTACCTAACCTAGGCATAATCTTTGCACTCCAGGGCCCTTTGTTAAGAATACAGATATGGGGGTTGAGTTTTTTTAGTTTTTATAAATTTATTATGTTTACATTATTACATAAATCATATTTATTATTTTATCACATTTAAAAAATTTTAATTTACAATATTGAAAATTAATAACCACTTTTCCATATAAACATATGTGCATATGATTTTATGAAGGATAAAAGTATGTAGCAATCTCAACAAGTTTTTTTATAATGTAACACAGTTCTACATACTTTTTTTTTAATAAAAGAGTTGCTTTTTCTAGTTTTCAAAAATGAAAGCATTATTTTACTTTGAAATTTCTAATATTTTTTTAAAAAAAAATTTGTTGAAAAAGAAGTTTAATATTTGTTACCAAAAGATCCTCCTGTATTAGTATTTGTTTATAATTTCATAATACTATATCAGTGTGTAGCTTATTCTAGTCAATCTTATATTCAGTTTATCAATAAATGTAAAGCTATACTATTTTGAAACCAGACAAGGAATAAGTTTTATGTAAATGTTATAAATGTATAAATGCTTTCATTACTATTATTTTTTATTTTACTTGTAGGAAGCAATGGAAGTTCTAAGAACTACTCCTACTGTTGTGAACTTGGAAATATTTCGTCCTTCCAAGTCTCTTATTCCTGTGTATTCTACTTCCATGGTAAGTATTTGAATAATTTATTTTTTGTAAATATAATGTTTGTTTAATTGGACTTGTATATGTTATTTCTTTAAAGGATGGTATGTAGCAATTTGGCGTAGTTCTGCCAAGAGTTCTGTATTTCAAATTGAGAACATATATTGTTATAAATTTAGTATAAGTTATTATGAAAAGAAACAAATTTCTCTCTGCCTTTTATTTTTATTTATTTTTTATTTGTATTAGTAATTTTTGAAAATATTTAGGAGATTGAAATCACGTTGATCAAAAAAGGAGGTAGTCTTGGTTTCAGTATCTTTAGGAAGGAAACAAAGGATTTAAAAGATGGATTCTATGTAAAAGCATTAGTTAGAGAACCTGCTATTTCTGATGGAAGAATTCAACCAGGAGATAAAATTCTAAAAGTATGTGTAAATCTTAATTAAAATTAAATGATTGCCTTTTTTATGGTAGATGTTGTAAAAATATGTTATATATATTTACTATATGTACTGAATTATTTATACTAAAAGTTATTACATTTATTGGGAAAGGACATTTGTTATAAACAGTGTTATTGAAATCATTTAATTCCAGTCTTAGAAAAAAACAAGGATCAAATATATGTATTTAATGAAACAACAAAACAATTTCAAATGCAAAAATTAAAGATGCTGTTTTCATTATATATTATTAAAAATTTACTATATAATTTTAATTTACACAGAAATCAATCATAGAGAACTTTATATTCATTGCCCATCTAAAATAAGTTTAGAACATTTTTGTTATTACCAAATTTTTTATTCCTAAAAGCCACTTCAGTTTTAAACTTTTGATAAAATTGTTGTATCACTATTGAACTTAGTGACATTAAATTAGCAGCTGAACACAGTGATCAACACAGTGAACATCAGTTCAAACATTTTATATTCAGCTTCCACTTTGATCGTAAATGTTTGTAATGATTCCGAGTTCAAATTAAACTGTTAGTTCCTGTCAAATTAGTCCTTGTGTGCGAAAAATAAGAGAAACAAACAAACCACCTTAGTAGCCCAGAAAATTCTGAAATCTATATTTCTTATCACGCTTTATATTAACATCTATATAGATGTTAGCTTATCTTACTTTTTCAGTAGTTCTCAGGCTAAGAATTTTAATATGTCATTGGAACTATCATCAATCACCTTAGTGACTATAAATTATGAATTCAATATTATCTTGGATATCTTATTTTTCATTATTTCTTTCTACTAAACTGTGCTTTAATAGCATAAGATTTATTGCCATTTATTTTGTTGACCTCAAAATCTAGGATGTGACTTTGGTAATTTCAAATTGTTTTTAAATATCTCATTTCTTTTATTCATCTCTTAATGACTAGACATATCTTGTTACCATTTTATTTTGTAATTAAATTTGGATTTAAATTTTCCTTTAAAAATTTTTTACATAAATATGTTGACTTGAAATTACTTACAATAATTAATCCTGTGAATTTATTAAAATGATTTGCTAGAATCAAATGATATTTTCTTAATAATCTAATTCACAGTTTTATAAAATAAAATATGAAGATACTTTTAAATGTCAATGTTCTTTTAAAGCATTTCTAGCAAATATAGCATTAATAAGCTATGTTATAATAGAAATAAATATTTTTTTTCTATAACATGATTTATTTTTGTGTTTACTGCTGGGATCTAAGGGGGTCACATTAAAATTTTGTAACATTACTTTTTTCATCTGTAAAACATTCTCTTTCAATGTATTTTTTATTTATTTGATACAATATTCAGGAAAAATGATAAAAAAAATAAATCTAAACATATATGATTATATAATCATGAAATTGCAAGTAAGGTACTAAAAGACACATTATTTGCAGCAATTAACTGACAAATAAAATTTAATGAATTTTTAAATTAAATGTGTTGACATTTAATTTAATGTTAAGCAAAACAAAGTTTTTAATTTATAAAAAGGCAATAGTGAATCTACTTGACAATAATACATGTATATTAATTGATGCATAATAAAGTATTTGCAAAATTTGTATTCAAAAGCAAGACATTTTTACCCAATAAAACATGCAGTTCTTTAAATGTACTGCAAATTTTAAAGAGGAATAATTTACATTAACATTAATAAATAAAAAGAATAAACGAATTTTTTTTTTTTTTTAAATGGAAAAACCCAAGTGAAAGTAATAAGCTATAGAATTATTCTTAAGGAATGATGAATTTTTGTATTAGTTTTGAATCAATGAACTAAATGAATTCATTATGTTTCAATTAATATACTCAACTGACAAATAAAACAAATATCTCTCCAAATTTTGAAAAAAATTCCACATATTATTTGTAGAGATTGAATAAGATATTTGCATTATATGTTAACAAATAGTATTAAGTTGGTTTGTTAGAATGAATACATCTTAAGCTAAAAACAAGCTATAATCAAGAAAACAATGTATTTGCATAATTTATATCAGTTAGGAAGAGGATTGTTAAGAATAAAAAAGCAATTTAAAAGAGTATTTAATAATTTACATTTGTTTGGCATTTATCAAGTGAAGAATTCCATAGGTTTGAATTCAAGCATGAAATTTCCTCCCTATATAAGATCAAAGGTTATGTGTTTAACAAAAGTTTTGGCCTTTTTTTAAAAATCAAAAATTTAATGCGTTGAGATTTTAAGGGAGCTGTTTTACTTGCCACACTATAAATATGAATTTAAAGATGTAATGTATGAATTTAAAGGTAAAATAGATGTAATGAAGAATTTCATCTTTATAGCATTTCAAGATGACAATACAAAATATTGTTCTGTAAAACCATATCTTTCATAATGACCCAATCACCTCAGCATTAGTTCTTAGATTGAAACTTTTATATTGCCATGATATGATGTTAATGTCAAGGCATATGAGTATCGATGTAAGTAAATCTCTAATTTTTATTAATCATTTGAGACTTTGTTAGAATATTAAAAACCAGTATATCACTCACATAAAATCTGCAATCAAAGAAATAAATATCGCAAAATCATATATTTGCGGGCTAAATTTAATATTTTTATTTAGATTATGATTGCAATTGATAGCTGGGGACCAAATGATTAATATTTTTCTGATACTATATGTAACTTACTTTAACATTTGCTATCAATAAAGTTTTGTTTCAAAAAATTGTATATGTTATTTTGAGCCTTATTTACTGATACTGTGTTGCCTAAAGATGTTTGTTTCCTTTTATAGGTTAATGGAACAGACATATCTATGATGTCTCAAACAGAAGCTATAGAATTTATCCGAAACGCACCTAGTTCTGTCACTTTGAAGTTATTTCGTACTCGTGTATCTACAACACCTAGCGATTCTGAGAAAGAATATCATTAACTTCCTATCTCAAAAGTTTAGAAGTATGAACTTTGAAATAGTCATTTGAAATGCACTGATAGTAGAAATAAAGAAAGTTTTCTGAAGATTAAATAAGGTATTCTACTTGTCTGTAAAAGAATCTTACAGAAAGATTTTGAATATTATTATTTAAGAGCATGATCTTGTTATGGAAGAATCCCAATGACAACAATATTCTAGTTATTTGATTTGAAGTAAATGTGTAATAAAATCAAATATTAAAATGTTTTGGTGTTTCAAGTTCATTACATTACAAATATTTTTGAACATATATGAATAAGGAATGCTTTTGTTATGCTGTCTAATATTATATGTACAAATAGTGACACTGAGGGAGAAGTGAAACTAATGCAAATGACAACTCTACCAAAGCAGCTGGATTTTTTTATAAAAGGAGCAGCTCATATTTTCATGATTTTGATGCCACATCAAAAATTTTACAATAACTTCAAATTTCTGAAAAGCAATATTCCTTGTGATTCTTATTTGGATCATGGGATTTTATCAATGTGATTTTATCGAATAATTAGTTGTGCTAGTGAATGGGTGAGTCTTAAAATTATTTCCACTATTTGTCATAATATTTATTGTTAATATTTCATGTCTATAAAGAGTGACTGTGTAAATAAAACTACAATTTCAAAATACTGAAAAATAACATAATGACTGTATTTAGGAAGTTTTCTTAACAATACAATTGTTGAACAGGAAAAAAAAACACTACATATTTGAATATTTTTTGTAAATGAAATCCATGAACTGTTCTTATACTAAATTTTTTCTTATAAATTCGTAATATATTGGGAAAAAATTTTTCGTTTCATTACAGAAAATACTTTTTTTTTCCCTAGTTTCTATTGTTCTAGTTTTCCTGGTAAATTTTAAATAGGATTGTTTGAAAATTTAAGTTTAATAATAATAGTCTTGTACTTGAAAATTAAAATCTGAAATCATTCATAAATTTTAGGATTCCCTTAATTTTTTAATATTTTCAAATTTAATTAATTATTATATATCTCTATTTAAATTAAAGTTTGTTTAAATTACAATTACAATTTTTATTTTTGCTTAGTAAAGGATATCTAAAATATTTTATAAGAACCAAGTTAATTAACACATTAAAGCTTAATGTATTTAAGTGATAGCTGCATTCTTTGCCCATTTTATTTCTCTTTATTTGCTAATCTTTTTTCCTGTTTATAAATTCCTATTCTAAAGTTTAATTGCTTTTTTTTTAATTATCTGTTTTTTTAAATTTTGATCATTGATTAATCTCAGCTAAAACAAATAATGAATACAAAAAATTTTATTTATTTTTTGAATACTTGATATATTTAAAAATTCTGATATTTTTATTTAAAATATCAAAACATTGGTTTTTTTCTAAATTAACATAAAATTTGCATCATTTTTTATTTTTAAAAAAAATTTTACTTTTTTTTTTTTTCTTGTCATAAATCATAGGTCCATTAACACTAAGAGAAAAAATAATTCTGAATTTTTCCCCTGTGAAAATACTATGATATACTAGGCATTAACATGAACTTTTAATAGATGAATTACAGTGCAATGTAATATTTATTTTATATTCCATTAATGTATTATGAATATCTTTAGCAATAATAAAATTTGTTTTGAAATGTGTTTATGAAAGCACTTAAAAAGTTTCATATACATTACACTTCATATCTGCAATATGTAATCTGAAATATCATAATTGTTCATTGTCACTAATAATCAAAAATAAATAAATTTTAGTCAGTTATATAGGACAGTTGAAATATATCTTGCAGAGGAAAGAAAAATCTACTGCCTCTTATCCATAGTGTGTAAACCATATAATTTTTTTTTCTTTTACATTATTTATTTTAATATTATTATTTATTTATTATTGCAAGCCTGGTGACTGTTTTATAAATCTTAATTTTAATTTCCTTGATTAGAAGTTTATTCTTCAATAAATATTGATATAAATAAATAAATAAATGATTTTTATTTATTTTTTTAAATCTAAAATTAATTTCATCACAGATATTATTGCAGTTATTAATTAACCCAATGTAAGTAAACTTAAAAATTTTCAAAGTTCAAATTATGTAAAGCGAATGCAGATTAAATATTGGAATACATTTTTCATTCCATAAATTTTATTTCCATTCATGAATAATGAAATCACTTATGAATGAACATTATTTTCTGCTGCTCCTATTTTAAAATAATTTATCTATTACCACTCAAAGTTTAAACATTTATTTTCAATGATATTTATTTCAGATATATTTTTAAAAATTGTTTACCCGCACTTGTTAACTTTTATTAAGATTTGGCATTAGTTTTTGAATCAATCAAGAAACTAATTTTTAATGATGTAATAAATGAAATAACTGTAAAAATTTGGATCTAAAACTGTAGATTATAAAAAATTATTTGACACAATCAAATTATATTATAAATTTTTATAGTGATTGTTTTTCTAATTAGCTTATCAACAATCATTTGATTTATTAATTTTAAAAATATCATTATTATATTTACATTGCTTTTTACCATATAATTTATGCTACATAAACAAAATGATTCAATATTTCAAGGCTTTGCAAGTTGTTGCATTGTTTCAATTTTATTTTGGACTTGTGTTATAATTTATTTAAAGATGTATTTAAAATGTAGTCTGTCATTACTTGCCAATTTTTATTTATTTCATATAAAAATATTTTTCTACTATTTTACAGATTAGAAAGGTGGGTGCTATTATCAACATGAACATTTTTGTCTAGTCACAAACTTATCTGACATTATTAGAAGATTATTATTTATCATTTTTGTATTTTAAAACCATAAAAGCAATTGTTCTATTAAATCTCATGTAGAACTATTGTATATTTTATCGTTTATTTTTAAGAAAATATCAAATTTTTTTATTGCGACAATTTGTTCAAACTGATGAGCAAGAATACTTTCTTTATTATATGACTTCCTTTTATCTTCTAATATTTCTTTTATTGGTATTTATTTCCATTTACTTTTATCTTGTTATTTATATATGTGTGTGTATACTGTATAGTATTTTAAGAATTGTGATAAATTGGTTTGTTTACAAGAAAAGTTTGCTAAAGATTTTTTTTATATACTTTTAAAAGTTACAATATTGTATTAATAAAACTGAAGTAATGAATTGTGCTGCAAAGTACTCAAAATTTTTTGTAAATTGGACAATAATGTATATTTTATTTTGAATGTGTATATGTAAGTGAATAAATTATTCATTCAAGTATTAAAAATGTGGATTTTTTTATTTTATACGATTTACATTTAAATTCATTATTGTATTACATTTGTTGATAATTTTGTGTCTACATTTCTTTACACTGCAAAGGATAGAGTAGTATTCTACATGTAAATTTGTGTATTATATATTTGTGTAAAAAATCATGACATATGTTATGATTAACTACATCAACTATGATGTTAATATAGCTTTAGCTTTTATATTTTGATTATTCATAAATATTTCAT
>JAPDSC010080552.1:7703-18739 GCA_026290005.1 Latrodectus geometricus
ATAAGGACTGCTTTTAATTACAATAATTGCTTTTAATTTCCCAAAATGTTACTAAGCAAGATAAAAAGTGAGTACGCTTGTTATCATCACAAACTAAAAAATGAAATTTTTCTTACAAGTAAAATGTCTTTAACAGTTAAATTTTATGATTACCTAAAAAAACTTTTTTTTTCAAAATATGTATTATGGATGAGTAAATCTTTCAGTTTGTTGCTCAGTTATTCTATAGATAAAAAAGAAACTTGATTGGAGATAACAAGAAAAATGCAAATCGCTATTAAGAAAATATCTAATTAGTTAGAAATTCAATTTAAGGAATTGTCAGCTCCTAATTATTTCTCGTGCTCAGAAGCATGAGAAAAAAAATAATCTGGATCACTTTCCAAAAAGGATTTAACTTTTTGATTTAATTATAATTTTAATGAGTTAACATTTTTAAGATAGTTAGAACTTTTAATTTATGTATGAAAAAACTATAAAGGCACACTAAATCACAGTATTTAAAAATATTGTAAATTAACATTAAAACTATTGATGAATGGAAGAAAGCTATTATATTTATGTAGTTACACCATCTTCTTTTTAAGGAGGAATCCATTTATCAAATACTTGATGAACAAGTTTTAACATTAACTTTCAATTTTTGCATACACATTTATTTAAAAACTTTAATTATTTGTTTCTATTAGGCTCTGCACCTTCAAGTCTGAAATCATACATCAATTATATTCCTCTAACTGTTCGCTTATTATATTATTGCTACTAAATTTATATGTTATTGGTACTATTTCAAAATACTTGACGGCTACTGTAGTAGCCACATTTTATGCAACTTTGTAAAATTGTTCCTCATAAATTTACTATATTGAAGATCTGTTGAAACCACATGAAGCCGTGCGAGGTTATGATTGTTCTACTGGTGTTAAAGGAGTATTATCCGTTAGCCTCTTGGTGCAGCAGTTCAAAGTACCTCTACATTCATACATACACACACATACACTTATATATATATATATATATATATATATATATATATATATACAATAAAAGAAAGGACGGGGAAGCAGTTAATGGTTTCGCCACAAGTTGCAAGAGCAAGTAAGTTTTTTCATAAGATATAGCTGGAAGAAATAATCCTCCTGAATGTCTTGTCCCCTGGAAACATTATCTAAAAGCAGAAGGAGTAAATTCTATGACCATTGTAGTTGAGAGTTTCGCAAAATGCTTATTTCAACAAAACAAGCATTTCACGAGCTTTCAAGTTTTTCAAAATAATCATGGATACAGCTGTTAAAAATATTGGTGATTGGCAGCCCAAGAAAAAATCAGCAGTAGATGGCTAATAGATCGTTCAGCAAAGAGAAAAGATTCAGAAACCAGTTAACGCCATTGTTCAGCAACTGTGGGCAGCAATGAAGTGCAAGTTTCGTAGTTTCCAAAGGAATTTGTAAAGGTGATTCTTTTTTCCAGTATCCTGAATGTTGCATCTCTTTGAAAATTGATCATTGGTGGCAACGTTTAGAATGAGGTAAAGAGCATAAAAACTGGACAACGTATCAATGCACTCTTCACGTATGATAGCTGTTTTAGTATCACAATCAAATTTCAATACTGATTGAATTTGGAGAAAAGTCAGGGCTTTGTTTCATCCCAGTTACATCAGAAAATCAGACTGTTATGGCTGACTTCTGTTATGGTCATCTGAAGAGGCATTGTACTGAATGGTCAAATTGAGCTCCACTTTTTCGAAAGAGGCTCTATAACTGGCGATTGCTATAGTAAGTAGGTTGCCCTTCCCCATATTCCGAGATTCCATTAAAAGGGAAAACTTTGTTCTTATGGATAACAATGCACATACACTACGGAATCCTGATGTTTAGCTGGTAAAAAAAATATATCATTCAAAGTCTATTCTCCTGATTTAAAACCCATAGAATATATTTAAAATACTCTGACAAGATCCTTTCTGACATAATTATATCTTCCGCGGATCAACCAGCGACTAAAACTGCTGGTTCAGGAAAAAGACAAGAAGAGTTAGACAATCTCATGCTAAATGAGTGACGATGAGAAGCAAGCAATGCTCTAAGTGAATAATATATCTCGTATCAAGGGACATCTCTCTATTGTTCTTGAACAGACTATTGTGTGTTGTTATTCTATGAGTTCTAGGGAACCTGTTTTTATTTGTTCCATATGGCATGTATTATAACTAGTTTCGCACAATTATGTTTTCGTCATTGTGTAAATACAAAATTCTGTTTCTCATTTCTGTATTTCATGTATCTCAAATGATTTCTCGTAGAATTTTTCCAAAACCTCATTTTGTCAAAGTTTTATACACTGAAAAAATATATGTAAAATCAATATTCGAATATATTTTTAATTTTCAAACATTCTCACATGTGGAATGCTTTTAAATTTCCTGCTGAAAAAGCTTATACGATTAAGTAATTTCAAAAAATGCTTATCTTTTATTTCAAATTAATATTAAAATTAAAAATAAGCAGCTCTTAAAAAATTGCAATTAGTTTATCAAAATCTAAAAAATTTCTAAAAATTTAAAAGAAAATGCTAGTTTTAAAAACTGCCACGAAAAGCTTTTTACATTCATGCTTTGCTTTTGGATTGGTTTTTATCCTAAGGTAAATATTTTAGGTTCTTTGCATAAAAATTTGAAGCTTTTCATCATAAGATAAATATTTTTTCAATGTTTACGTTTTTAAATTATTATATATTTTTGGTTCATTTTATAATTAAAAATTGCTATAGTTTTAAAGAGAATAAGTTTTTGTGATTAGTAGCAAAATACAGATTACTTAAATATTTCATTCATGTTACCACAAACGTCAATGGACACAAAACCAATTAATGTCAATTTTTTTATGAAATAATTCCTTAAAATAAAACAAATCTTTTAAATAGATTTATTGAAAAACTCTAAATTTTATATTACCTGAATTGTTCTAAGCTGAACTTGTGAAAAATCATATATTAAATCATCCAGCATCAGAGTTTCAGTTGTTGATTATATTTGAATTATAATTAATTAGAGATTATGTTTATTATTTTACATAAGTAAAATTAGTATATACACTTATACTCATATTATAGATTAAGAATGAAACAGTCAGACAATTTCCCCTTTATGGTCTTTTCCTATCTTTCCAAAAACAAAAATTATTTTGATTTAAAAAAATGATTAAATTTGAATTGCCATACTTTTATCTAATTCTGCATAAAATGAAAATTTAAAAAATTTCTAAAAGATTTCCTCATATCAATAAATTTTAAAATTAATACAAATTATTCAACAATGTAAATAGTAAATTCCTTTTTAGAAAGTTCATTTTTATTTTTTTAAGTTTCTAAACATCTCACGTTTTTAATAAACCTGCCAACGGTGTGTATGTCTACTTATTTGAAGAGTAAATCACCTGAACTTCAGGTTCTGATGATGTTTATTGCGTCAGTAAATGAAAATGTTTCATCTTAACTTCAGTGTTTAGCCAATATTTTGAGTTCACTGCAAAAATATAAGCAACTCGAATTTTGTCTGACGCATTAGAATATATTTTATTAAAAAGCCAAAAAGTTTTCCATGATCTGTATACTTTTTTCTCTTTATAGGAATATATATTTTAATGAAAAATGTGGGGTGAATATATTTACATATGTTATACGTAAATTATATATTTTGTTCTTACAATTTTTCTCCTTCACTTTCCAAGAAATACAAATTTAATTTAATCAGTAAAGAGGCAAATCTATGTGTTCTTTTATATATTACTAAAATTCAATCTCCAAAAGTATTAAACAATCAGATATCAATCAAGAGAGATTCTTCTTAAGTATACCAACAATATTTTGTTAAACACATAAAATTACCAAGTCGTAAAATATTCGAAATATATGTAAAAATTAAATATAACAGGAATTCACATCTGTAAGGGATTATAAGAAAACATTTTTTACATAAACTCTATTTAAACTATTTCCTTCTTAGAATATACTATATTTTATAAAATTTATGAAGTATTAAGATTTAGTTATTATAGCCTTGTTATAAAACTTTAAAATTTAGTTTTTAATTAGTATTTATGAATGTTAACAACATTCGACTTATGGTCAAGAGTGAGAACAGCTGTTCTGTTGTTAAAGAACCTGTGAAAGAGATTGAGGATATTTGATAGAGCACCAGCTTTATACTTATTAAGAAAATAACAAAATGTCACCATGCATTACGAAATGCTCCCTTAATGTCCCTCGTTGACCGTAAAAGGTACATAATCTTGTCCAGAAAAACTTTTGTTAGATTACTCTCGAATATTTTGTTGAAAAGAATAATCGATAAAAGATTGACATTTGGGAAAACAAAACTTGGAATATTACTCAGATATTTTTCAAAAGAAGAAGTGAAGTGACTAGAAGCAGTTTGAATGCCTGAAATGTCTTTGTGTCTTTGTAAATCTTCTTGTATACATTTGTGTAACATGAGAAAGAAAATATTTTCAGGAACCTAATTTTGAAGTATTAATCAAATCCCTGTACGCAATTTTAACTTTAATTTGTATTAATAATCTTATTGATAATCGCATTTTTTACTCTCTGAATGCAACGTCTTGTAGTACTCAAGCTATTTCAGATGTCAACCAATGAACATTTCTATTATCATAATGCTTAAAAGGAACAGTATTTCTGGTGAAAATTATGGCATTTTGAATCTTAGAAATTAGGTGTTCTAAGCTTATAGAATCATAATAATTAGAAAGTTGATCTTAAAATTTACAACTATTAAGGCTCTAATAACATTTGGACTGAAAAAGAAACCGATTTTCCCTTCTTCAGTAAAAGATTTGAGGCCTGTTTTGGTTTAGAAAGTTTATAGTACTGACACACAGATGGGCAAATTGAAATAATCCATCGTATGATCATAAAGGGGTTACAGTCAGAAATATACCATTCGTGTATTACAATAAGCTGTCCCCAAGAATAATAACATAAACGTAGCTAGTTGAACAGAAGGTAGCTTAGAAAACCTCATCAATTACTGAGTTGCGCTTTGTACTGAAGAAATCATATAGGTCAGATTTAAACTAAATATTAATTTTGCTAAAATCAGAATTAAACTAAATATTAATTTTGCTATTAGAGTCCATTCCTCAAATAAGTAGAGAAAAGTTAGTATTAAACAGTAACGAATCTATTTTTTGTAAATCAGTATCTATATTTCTGCACAGTTCAAAAAAGTACAAAAGTAGAATAAAATCTAATTCACTTACATTCACACACCTTTCAACACCCTATTTTTTCCTTGGGGAAGGCATTTTTTAAAAAGTGGAATGATACTCTTCAAACTCATATATATATAATTTAATCATATATATTCAGATTCCTAATTATTAAAAAGAATATTATGCAATATATTAAGCATATTGATTCATTTCCTAACAATATATTTTACAATAATTCCGTTACATTTGGATTAATTTATAAATGTAATACACTATTTTTTATGTTTTCAAGCAATTTAAACTTTTTTTTGCATTGATATTTGCTTGGTTTGCATTTAATGGCATGTATAGATCATCAGTTGTGCATAAGTTTCTGTTTTGAATTTTAGCTTACTTTATTAAGGGTAAGAAACTTAATTTTCCTTTTAACAGATTCATTTAACGTTTGTTACAAATCAATATTTCAAAATTTTATTTAAACTTCAATAATAATTTATTTATATAATATTAAACAATATTATATTATCATATTCATGGAATATTTTAATTTCTGTTTCTGCACCCATCAATATCTTTTATTCAAAGTTTAACAGAAGAATTCAAATAAAATTTTCATATATATTCAAATAAGTTTACAATAAGTTACAAGATTAAACTGCAGTACCAATACTGCTTCTTATCTAATATATTTTAACAAATGAATTAATTTCCATATGTAAAAAATGTATTATATTAAGCATAATTTCTTTTGAAAATAGTTGATCTACTTGATTAAACTCTTAAATTCAAACACAAAGTGTAACATATCTTCATATATTTACTCAACAATAATATCACTTTTTTATGGAAATATAGAAATATAATAAGAAAACTGATAAAATACTATTGGAAAATAATTCCAAGCCTTCATATATATATTTTATCATTAAATAATTTATATTTTAAGAACTATAAATGAATTTTAAAATAAAATTGATAATATGCCAAGTAAATAACAATTTAAGCAAAATTCGTTAAATTATGTTAATTTAAATAATACGGTAAGCGATTCTCCCAATATTAAGGAAAAGAACTATTTTCTGCCTGTATCTAGGAATGAAAACTGAATACATTAATATGTATTCAGTTATTTTAGAAGCATTAATGTGTTAATATTTAGTTATAATAACCTTTGTAATGTAAAACGAATATTAACAACTGAGGCGTATTAATTTTCAATACTAAAGCTTTTATAAATATTTTTCGTCCAGTTACTACTTGAAAAATATGCTACATTATTTATTTTAATTTGAAATATGTGAACTTCAATTCTTTAATCAATGATTAAAATTTCTAAATATTTTCAAAATATAATAATAAATGAGAAACTATTATATAGTTTTATTTATTAAATTAATACAATAGATTATAAGTGCTTTTGGATCAGTTTAGTTTTTTTAACATTTGTGTAAGATTTTGTTCTGTTATGAAAAATTCATAATTTTTGTCAAAGTATTTATTTTATTTTCGTACATGCTATAATATACACGTTCTGATTAGGCAAGGACAAAAAGTATCATAATTTACTGAAAATAATGTTCCAAGTAAATAAGTTGATAAATGCGAATATGAATCTTCAGCATCAATACCTATTAGGAAAAAATTTAAATATATAATTCTTTATAAAATTGTTTTTAATTAGTATCTAAAGAAAGTTTTGACAGTTTTACGTATTCACATTTATGGTGCAAACATTCTACCTTTCTTAAAATTTAGTTTAACTTCTTTTTCAGCAACGATTTATATTTCCTAACTTGTTTTATGAAATGAAAATAATACTAAGTATTAATTTTTCATTGGATAATTTTTTATATTATTGCGGTTGTTGTTGCACATCCTTGAGGTTAGCGGAGTTAAATCAAGTTCATGAAACTGAGCACCCCGAAAAAGTCCAAAATTAAAAGTGGATTATTGTCAGTAAGATCCTGCCTGGAGAGGCCCAGACAAGCAAGAAGTTGTTCAGGAGAAGCCTCCTCTAAAAAACATTTGGTGCAGTCTTAAAATTGCTTAGATCCCCAAGAGAGCTTCCTAGTTTTAAAGTGTCCACTGAGAAAGCGATTAAGCGCGGTTTGATCCTGTCTACTGCATACAAGAGCCAAAGAGTTCATATTATTTAAAGTTATAAATGAATTGAATTCATTAAATATATTAAGGGATTCAAAAATAAAACATTCAAAAATTAAACAATATTATATAGTTTTTGCAATGATTTATTAATTAATAATTTTTTATTAAAATTCTAACTAATATAAGAAGTTATGCATCTATTTTATGTTGCGTAACTTTCGTGCTATCATATATAAAATATGATAATACGAAAAATCGAATTACCATATTTTAAAATAATATCGAATTTATCATTATTACAGTTTAAATCTATTATCACATGAGAAATACCATTATTAGAAACAACACTGAATTAATATTTAAAAGTAATTAAAATATTGTTAATATATAATATGAAACTATTTTTTGTTATTAAATATAAAATTAACTATTACTCCTAAAGTCATTTTGACTATATTTTTTTCTTATTTCATTATTTCATTTACATTATTTTATTACATTAAAGAAGTGAAAATACAGTCATATTAAAACAGTAGATACTTTATATGTTACATACTATAAGCGTTTAAATGCGTAACGCATACTATACTATTTGAAGAAATGTTTTCAGATTATCGAAATCCTGGATTTAAAATTGACTAAAGATTAAAGATTTAAGCTTTGGCTTTGATATACAATGTTAACAGAGTATCTACTAAAATTTCTCACATTGTTTCAATAAAAGTGAAAGTAAACTATTTCTGTGTTTTGTGAAGCTTTAGTGTGCCAAATTATAGTTTAAAAGTACAATTATTTCCAATTTCACAATTGAAAAAAACAATTTTCATTGTATAGTCCATGGTTGATTCAAATGAAAATGAAAATTTTTTTTAACAAGACACATTTTATCTCTAACGATAGTTTTAAATTATATATACCTTGTTCAGCAAGAATCCTAATCTATTATTTTCTTTTTCTTCCAAAATATATATAGAAACTGCGTTATGTTACAAATAAGGAAAATAAAAACATCTTGTTTATAGAAATTAATAATTACTTTAAATTCTTTAAACTAGAAATATATCAAATTGTCAATTACATTTCAACTGAGTTATCTATTGAAGTTAGAAGAATTCCAATAACTTATATTTTAAAAAAGCTACATTTTTTAAAACTGACTATTTAAAAAAATGTAATCTTCTATAATAGAACATTTTCTTTTTCTCTTAATAATGAGAAATTATTTTATAGCTTATAAATTACTTGTAAGAAAAAAGCTAAATTCTTGTCAGCTAACAAAATGAAATTCTAGCAAAATTTTAAAAAACCTAAATTGAGGAATACAATTTTCAGTCTGTTTTTTAAAAATTTCTTGATGATTGAATTTAATTGAATGAAAAGTTTTCCATCATGGAAAATTCTCTCTTGTCTTTTTTAATGTACAGTCAAATGTTAATGGTTAATCAACTGTGAAAGTATATTTGGCAGCTGTTCAAGATTTCAAAACCAAAAAGAAAGTATTTTTTTTATCTTATAAATTATTTTTTTCTATGATTGCTCGGTCTTTAATAAACATCTCTATAAAATTTTATTAAATTTTTTTCGCATTGTTTTTATGAAGTTTTAAGTAATGTTTCTGAAACTCAAATTTCAGTATATTTTTTAAATAAAGCAATAATGATTGCGATTTTTTAAAAATAGAATATTCGAAGAAATCATAATTCTCTTTGTGCTTTTGTTTTAGATTTAAATTAATCAACTGAGTAACAAACAGGTGAAAAGTGTATATAATTTTATATTAAAGTATTGCATGAAATTTAAGTTAAGTTAAAATTGCAAGAGATTTGCCTTACTACAGATTAAATTAATATGAACAATACAGTACATAAACAGATATCTTTTATTTGAAAACTTCCGTGCTGAAAATAAACATTTAAAGTTATTTTTTATGAGATATTAAGGATATTTGATTATTGTAATTTAAAATTCTTTCAAATTCATTCAATCTTCTCCACGTTTCCAACACTATTTAAAAAAAATCAATGTCAATAACAATATTATATTATTTATTTTATTTTCTAAGGTTTTTGACTGCATTAAATTAATTATTTCCTTAAATTCTTTTTCAAACTGATTGCAAATTCAAAAGTATTTGCAAAGAGTTCATAAGGGGTTTGAATCTTTTATCTCTTCATTAATAAAAATTAGACAAACGATTGAACTGAAAAAAGAATCGAAGATTGATTTTTAATGGAATATTTAATGCACTAAAAAGATTAAGAGACATTTGCTCTCAAGGAGCTGATGCAACTTTGAATTCTTTGCATTTTAAATTTTTAATGAATAAATAAATCAATCTATTGCAAGTAACTTTGTACTGAAATATTATTGAATAGAGTATTTTTTGATTTATTAATTTTTCATAATGAATAATATAACTGAAATGGGCTTTAATATTTAATACAAAACAAATCACATTAAATTATAAAAAAAGAAATAGATTCCAAATTCGGATCACATTAATATGGAAAGTTTTCCTGCTTATTTTCATTACATTTTTTACTAAAATAATCAAAATCAGCATTTATAACTAATTAGTTACGTTTCAATCCATATCATTGTACAAAATATAATTCCTGAAAAGTAAAATATATGGATACATCTATTAATATTTTGACAAATATAAAAGGAACTTTTTCAATGATGTTAACTTGATTGAGAAATATACGCAATAATTGTTTATAATTCCTCAGAAATATAATAATATTTGAATTTTTGAAAACAACAAAAAATTTTACATAAAAATTATACAAGTTCGGGGATGTAGTTTTCCTACCTGGGAACGGATTTCCGTATTTTGAAAATTTTCGAAGAAAACCTTTTCATTCCAAAAAATTGGTTAATGTAAATAATGAAAAATACAAATTTCCTCGATTATGTTTCAAAATGAACTTTTGAAAATCTGTGATTTCTTCACAAAGGATATTAATATAATTCAATTCTATCATCAATTTGAGATCAATGATGATGTGACCGGCTTAATTGACGTCTACAACTTAACTTTCGTTTTTCATTCTCAATAGATAGGTTATAGACGCTGGCAATAATAATAGTAAATCAAGCAATAGTAAATCGGCAATAGCATCATTTTTTTTAAACTTATATTCCCATTACTACTCATAAATAGCAATTTTTTTTAGATACTAAGTCAAATTAAGATAAAAAAAACACGTGTACCCAGAGTTATTTATTTCATCAATGTGAACTTAAAATAAATGTTTAAATTATAAGAAATGTTAAGTCAGTATTCAGGATTAATTTAAAAAAATTCCTTTTTCTTGGAATTA
Organism: Latrodectus geometricus; assembly: GCA_026290005.1. Classification (NCBI taxonomy): domain Eukaryota; kingdom Metazoa; phylum Arthropoda; class Arachnida; order Araneae; family Theridiidae; genus Latrodectus; species Latrodectus geometricus. The sequence goes on from JAPDSC010080552.1 coordinate 18,370, forward strand.
CAAAGGAGAGTAAAAAAAAGTAAATAATTAAGAGATAGAAATGAAATTGGACCTAATACAGGAATTATATTAAAAAAAATCTGAAAGTCCTAGAGAATTTGATACAATAACAGTATAAAGAAATTTATTGAAATATTGCTTGATGCTTCAAAATAGTGCCCTTTTCAGTGACTGCTTGTGAAGATCTTCATGTTTAAAAAACGATATAAAAGAAAATAAGTATGACAGAAAACATTTATTATCCCTGTATTGTTTATTATTTGGATTTTTCCGGAATTGTAAACATTATTAAACTTGGAATGATTTATTCAGATATAATTACTTTTTTTTTTAATTTCCGTCTTGATAGCTAAATAAAAGTAGCACATTG
>JAPDSC010080554.1:0-37933 GCA_026290005.1 Latrodectus geometricus
CTAGAAATTTTTGGACACTGATTTTTGTTAAGCTAACTAATGAGGTTCACATGAGGAAGTAAATCAACCAGTTCTTTTGGCAACGGCATCTTTTTAAGCAAAATTATTGAATGATGACTTGCCATTTATTTATTTGCATAGTCAACTTAAAAATGAAGCCTCTAGGATAAACTAATCCTTTATTGTCAACACAAAAACAGTCGTTAGAAGAAACTTTGTTGTTTGTAAAAAGTTGTTCTACATTCCCAATTTTTTAAATGTCTGATTTGATTTATTATAAAGATACATTCTCAAAATGATATCTATACCACTTAAGAAATAAACTATAACAAATCTAACAACAAATATATATATATATATATATATATATATATATATTAGAAAGACATGAATATTAAATAAAATTATATTTTTCTTTTATAGTTCAAGAATACTTCATTAATTACAAAAAATTATGCACTTTTAATTTAGATGCAATAGCAAACAATTATGTGTAGATAAGTGAGGAGTAAGATACATTATATATATGCGTGTGTATGCTTATGTTGTGTCTGTAAATGTACCAGAACTTTAAATAAATCAAGACTTACTGATGAGAGTGTAAATAAAAAGTAATGATTTGATTAAAAAAAAGAGAATTTATGTACTTTGAAATTACAAATTTAAAAATTTCTGACCCTTTCTTTTGAGGATTTTACTTTAGTATTATGCATTGTAATTTGTTCTAAGGTAAAAAAATTATATGATGTAGAAGTTTTATTTTACTTAATATCTAATAAAACAAATTTATTTTTAAATCAAAGTTAAAAAAATTTCATTAAATATTGAATTATATATCCCATTAAAAATATTACTAAATAAAATCATAAAATTAAACATAAAATCTTCTTTTTTTGACACTGCTTTCATTATTTCGTTTTTAATTCTGGGTAGCAATTTTCAACTTCGTTAAAAAGAAGCATTTAATTCCAAATCATTTTAGAATTTTTTTAAAACTAACTGAAAATTATTCGTCATTAATCACATTATATAATGCAACAACAGTATTTATGCTTGTAAATTATATATATATATATATATATATATATATATATATATATATATATATTATATGACACTTTTTAAATTTCTGACCTATCTTATTTTTATATTTGTGATTAACCAATTTAAAAACATTTCGCACTTGCATAATGGAATAATATTATTTATGGTATTCAAATATTGAACTTTTTTTTTTCTAAGACTAGTTTTGACTTTAATTATATAAATGGAAAATATTAAAATTAAAAATTGAGATTTGCAAACGTATGTAATAATTTAAGTTTTTTTAGGAATTTTACCAAAGCTTTTACCAAAATTATGAATGAATTATTTTAACGTAAAAAATAAAGCCCTGACGAAACAAAAATAAGTAAATAAAAGAAGAAAACTGTTTACCAGATTAAAAGAGATGTGATTTTGTACCTTAGTATACTGTAAATGAAAGAATTAAGTACTTTAATTATAGTTGAAAAAAAACTGTTGAGCCAAGATTATCCATACTTAGAAGTTACCTCAACAACTTTCTTTTTTGTGCTATTTTTTACTAAATATTTAATTTTAAAATTTTGTAATCATCACTTGTTGCTAGTTTTGGTGGCTTCAAAATCTTTCTTTTTTGTTTTTGTGATTTTTTAAACAATCGATATGTAGAATATATTTATGCTTATTTGTAATTTATTTAAATTCAGACTATTTATATTTGACATACAAGTTTTCTTGAACTTTCACATAATATAATATAGAGTAAGTTGCTGTGATTTTTTTATTGTTTTTACATTCCAAAGTTTTTTTTTTTTTTTACATTTAAGGTTATAGATTTTTAAATCTTTTAAAGAGTAGTTTCGAATTGAATATTTTAAAATTATTTGAATATTTTTTTCTAATTCATTTATCATTTAAAAGTGTTAGAGAGTAGAATTTAAAATCCAAGTCATGAGCAAATAGAATGAGATTTTTAATCTAGGACCTCGTGAAAATATTAAGGTCATTAGATTTAATTTAGAGACCAATACAAAATTTTGAATTCTTCTTTAATACATAGAATTTTTTAAGTGAAAACAATTCAGCACTCTCACAATTAGCCGGACTTCAAAATATATATCTAAGATAATCATTAAATCTATGCTAGAGCATTTCCTTACAAAACTGGAGAAATAGAATTGCGTTAAGAAAAAAAAAAGAATAATATACTCATCCATTATTTCGTTATCTATTTTGGAAAATATGTAAAAAATTTAATGATTTAAAAAACTACAATTTCTCTCATATTTTGTTACAGAAATTTCAGCACTTCGATATTGATTTTTTATTTGGGTTCACACGTTTAAACAAAATGTATTTCCTTATTGTGGCATAATCATTATACCAATTTTTAGATAAAACTGAAATTTTGATACAAAGAGAATCACTAAGAAAGACTTCATTTTTGTATCAAATCTTTAGATAAATTTTAAGGTTTAAATAAAAGAGGCACCACTTGCGTATTGTTGATATGCCTATTAATTGAGCCCTTTTCGATGCGATAATAATTCTAACTTTTAAGTTTTATGTTTTCTTTATTTTATTTCATATTACTAGATAATTTGATACAATATTAATCCTAACACTAGCCAATATTCACGTTTTCTTAACCATAAACACTGTCTGTTTGGTGTTTTACCACTATTCAATGGTGTCTTACACCAAAGGGTAACAAAATTAAAACTTAAAGTTTAAGGTGAATTCCAAGTTTGATAAACCTCTGCGCTCATGTTAGGAGACGAACTTTTGAGAAAGTGAATTGAAATATGTAATCCTAATTACATATGTGATAAAATAAGCAATACATTTTTTTATACATAAAGACCACGAAGTGGAAATGTATTTGCACTTACACACACATCAGGTACTTTATATTTATATCATTCTTTAATTCTATCATACTATTTAAAATTGATTGAAAATTCCAAATATATTTAGTTAATTGATCATAAATCCCTTTAGAAGTTTTGATAAGCTAAGAAAAAAGCTTGAAATTTACTTTTAATAGTTATTTGACAATTTATAATGTATTCATTTTATTAATTTAATAAAATTACTACTAATTATAAATTGTTTTGAATTAAAATTTTATTTGCAATTAACTTATTCCTCAGAATAGTCTATTATTTAAATTATCTGATTGATTTTTTGTCTTCCTTAGATTTTAATATCCACATAGAAATGTAGAATCTGAACAATAAGGATTTACCATATTATTTTAATATACTTTGACAAAATTTATATTCAGGTTTTTATCTTGTAATCTTAAATATATGTAGAAGCTTCAAGGAAATAGATAACATATTTCATCTTAAAAGTATTTCATATTACATTTAGCTACAATATTTATAAATGTAAGTAACAGATAATATATTTGTTGAAAAATGAAAAGAAGCATCAAGATAGCTGAAACATAAGCGATTGCCTTGACAAGTAAATCTAAATGAATAAAGAATTCCGTTGTTACCAAGATAATACTTTGTTGAACAAACCTTGAGATTGCACCCTTCTTGCATATTTTGATTGCATTTAAATAAAATATAGCTTTTTTATTTCTAAAGTGCCATGGATAAAAGATTTCTACAAGAAGTCACTAAAATATTCTTAAATATTTGTATTAAGTGTATTGCAAAATTGTATCTGAAAAGGAAATTGTATGAAATGTAAAAGATGTAAATGAAACATGAAATACATTTTTCTGATAAAAGTATATTTATGTATAGTTTTTCTCAAAACAGTGCCACCAGTTATAATTTTATACAAGTTCTGAAAAAGTAAAAATAGTACTATATATGTATATACATATTTTATATCATAAGTAATGTGTTTTGTATATTTTCTAGACACAAAATGAGAAATTAGTATATTTTCTAGACAGAAAATCTCATTGAGTGATACATGACTATGAATTATTTTCTTTATATTAAGATCAGGAATCAACATTTCAAAGACTTTGTTGCCAATAATAATTTACGATAAATACAAAACAATATTTACTCATAACAGTTTATTATGCATTTCTGAAAAACCAATAAACCATTTTTAAGATAATGCTAGTAATTTATATTTTTATAAACACATTAAGCCTTACATATAGAGAAGGAAACATTTTGACTTTTATTTTATTTATTATAATTAGAAGAAAAATTAAATTGGTGACATATTTGATAGATAATTTATTTTTTCAAGTTTACTTTTATTTTTACTTTTTAATTTAATTTTTAACTTAGTTTTTAACTTTTTATTTAGCTATAAAATACTAAAAATCAATATTTAAGGAAACTCATGTGTATAATATATGTCGGAAATATATCATTGTGACAAATGATTTATAATAAGAAATGCCTATGGTGCTCAATTTTATGGTTTAAATTTTGTATCAATTTACAGCAAATAGGTAGCATAAACTTATTTGAGATCTCCATGTACACATAAACACACTCATCCACTTCCTTACACGCACCTACACACACATATATATATTTATTTATATTATATATATAATTTTTGACAAGAATATTTATTTCCCACTGCTTTCACACAGTGAAAAGAGTTTAGTAGTACGAAATAATTTACAGTATTGGATGATTTACAGCAAACAGTTATTTATGCTGAAATTAAATATTTTTCTCGTTTTAAGTCAAGTTTTGTGATTCATGTTATCCATGTCTCTTAAGATATATTTCAGTTTTAGACCAAAATGTAATTACTTAAAAATGTTTAGATTTTAATTTTAACACCTTGAAATTAATTTCAGTTCACCATAAGTGTACAAAATTCTATAATGTATAAAAAATTATAAAAATAATGATGTAATCAATTTTAAATTATAAATGCTTATTAATAAAAAAAACTAATATTTTTTCGTAGATGTTTTTTATGTTTAAATAAATAATTTTTATTAAAAAAATAGCCAAAATTAATTTTTTGTTTAATTAAACCAGCAAGCTCTATATCAATTTTCAATTAAATATTTTTAAAATACCTTTCCTCAATACTTACAATTAAATAGTTATTAAATTCTAATAAAAATTATGAATAAAAGTAATAATATGTCAATCAATTAAAATTTTACCCTCAAATTCATTTATCTTGAAGCAGATGTTCCTCCAAATTCTGCAAAATAAGAATCATTAGCATTGATTAAAATAGTTGCGAATATTTCATTAAGTTGAGATGCTCCCCTTGATCAAAACGAAATCAAATCATCGTTCAGAATGACTCTTACATTTATGTTTCATAATTATTCGCCATTGTGAAATGAAGTTGTAACTCAATTAAATTAGATTACCTCCTGCGAAATATTTTACGAGTGAATACACTCTGCGGTAATCCGTCAATCAGTTTTATGTGGAGAAAACACTACGTTAATTGCTTAAAAGGAGAGGTAATGTCTCTTACCGTCTGTATTCATGTGATCAACTTTGAAACTAATACGTAATTTGATATGAATAAGTATCTTTAAACTGAGATTTGGAGAGATTTTTTGAAATTTTATCGACCATTTCTTAACAATAAGATGTTATCTCATTAGAGTAAAATTATATCGGATATCATTTAATTGAGTTTAATTTATATTTCTCTAATTGTATTGAATATTATTATATTCTAAATTTAATATCTAATGAGTATATGAATATTTATAACAATTAAAGCATATTTAAAAATATGTTTTCCACATAATAGAGTATTTTTCATGTCATAATATATTTTAAAGAATTTCTGTTTTTCAATTAAAAAACATTGCGCAAATTATTTTGAATCATTCTGTGATGCGTTGCTAAAAACGTATTGCCTGTTAAATTTATTGGTTATTGATATATATCTCTCACATTAATTATAATGTATTTTAACTGCATTATTATGAATAAGTCATAATTTATAATTTATGGTTATTAAATGTGATTATAATTTCTTCGTTTCTAAAATAACAATACATTCTATTATTGATCATATAAACAGAAGCTTGATTTTTGTAACTTCACGTATATATCCTTCCAATATCTCAAGTCAATTGTATGATATTTATAGACAGGCTTCCATTGCTTATATGTGCAAGACCATGTAGTAAACTTCATTCAGCATCGAGTCAAAACGGTGGAATTCACAACTCTGCAAGAAAAATTAATATGAATAAATAATATTTATATTTATAAATAATCGAAAAGTCAGTTTTAAGATTGATTATACCTCATTTCAAATGTAGTGCTTATTGGAGCAATTATAATGATATGTATAAAGTGTTAGGGTGGTTTTTTTTTTTTTTTTTTTTTTTTTTTTTTTTTACTATATCCTCATTTCAGCAATCGATTGTTTGTAGTTGTAATTATACCAAAAACGAACTAAAATCTCTTGTACATTGTTAAGTCTTTTGGACTTAGGTTTAAGTTACTAGTTAAACCTAAGTACAAAAGACTTAACTTAGGTTTGATTATTAAAATAACTTAAGCATTTGATTATTAAAATCTAACATTTTGCAAGTTATTTGTAATATTAACATAACATTTTTTTATGTATTAACAATTTTTGACTCTAAGAGGAAGATATAATAACTTATTGTTATTTTTGTTTTGGTTGACAATCAAATATTCAATAAATATTGTTCGCTAAATTATTTCTGAGTTTTCCAGTGAGCATAATATTTCATTTTGTCAAAATATTCTTGACACAGAATAAATGGATGGATAATGAGCTCGAATGTTCAAAAAATTGCTTTAAATCAATCGCAAATGATTTTATCAAACTTAAAATCTAGTTAGTCATATTGAAATATTTTCTGTTCGTTTAAATACATGTCTTTATAAACTGTTTTAAAAAGTTTAGTGTCAAGTACTTAAACATAATTAAGATAATAATATCAGTTGAATATTGTCTTATTTTTCAGAAGAAAAGTATCTACTCTATTAAAAAAACATCATAATTGAGTTATCAATTATCATATATCATTGCCTCTAACTATGATATGATGCATAACTTCTTGCAAATTACGCAACACTTGATACTTATAATTAAATCATGCAGTTATAGTTGCGATTAATCTAATTTAAAGATGTATTCGGCCATTGAAAATAAAATTGCTATATTCACCATATACATATTTATTCCATTAATATATTTTAATGAATTTTGGTATTGAATATATTGTCTTTCAGGATACACGATAAATAAAAATCCAATTCAATCCCATACAAATTAAATTCCTTTTTATATAAAAAGTTTAGCATCAGAAGAAAATATTTAAATAAATATATTTTCATGTATTCTACTAAAATATTGAAAAGATCATAGCTTTCACGAAGCTTTATTAACGATTTACGTTATTAAAATTCTAAATGTATCAAAATTATTTATTATGTATACTAAATAGAATTTATAAATGATTTATGAACTTCCCGTATTTTATTTCCAGGTATTCTTACTTTGAAACTACGAGATGTCTCAGTGCCTGCCGTAGTCATCAAAGGAGACGACGTCTGGTTAAACTGTACCTACGACCTCGAAAAAGAAACACTTTATTCCATAAAATGGCATAAGAATAATGTAGAATTTTATAGATACATACCAGCTGATCACCCTCCAGGGCAAAAGTACGAACTCGAAGGAATTCATATTGACGTAAGTTCGTTTAGAAGCATGTTAAAGTTGAGTAAAATGCATTTATATTAAAATCCTTTCATATGTCACATTTAATACTAGGACGAACTTAACGAATATATGTGTCAGATTATTTTTATAAACCGATATGTTTTATGATGAAAATTTTTTATTATAAATATATTACTATTATTTCTATATCTTTTCACATCATATATATATATATATATATAATATACATATATATATATATATATATATTTATATATATATATATAAAATGGAACGAATACTACGTCTTAATATGTGTTTCGTATTTATTTTGCTTTTACTTTTCTGTAAACTTGCATGTATGATAACATTAATTTGACTATTTTCTGAAATTGCTTATTTATTTCGTTTACGTATATCATTAGAGTTAATAAAATATAGCCATAGTATAAAATAGTTTTTTTATAATGTGTTAAAATCATGAAATTAATAAATGTTACCTGTTAATAGGAACTTAAAAATATACAGCAAATTATTAATAAATAAGTTATATCACAATGCGTGTCATGCCTCTCATAGCTACCGTAAATAGATAGATATTCAGTGAAATATAGCACAAATTTAAGGTGACTTACAGACTGCAACAGATGGAACTGAATTAATTTACTGATATTCATTCTAGATTAAGTCATGAAATGAAGATCGAGAAGAAATTATGAGACTTCTGTCACTTACAATTCATGGTTATATCATTCATCATATTCAAAGCAGTAGGATTTTATCTTTATGTGGAATAAAATCAATAAATTATTGTATGCTTCACTGCAAACAGCAGTAAAGTTTGCTTTGTTAATGGCTCTACATTTGTCATTGACTCAAGTGATTTTAATTTACATAATACATATAATACAGAAGTGATTTTAATTTACATGAATATCACATTAATAAGACAGGAAGGTGTCAAAATAAAAATACTTTTTACTTCAAACTTTTCACTTCATATTTGTTAACATAACACAAAAATTGGGTATTTAGTAGTGTCACAGTCGAAATTTTTGCCTTTTATTCAAAAGACTATATAGTTTGAGTACTTGAAATTTAAATACATTGCATAACAGCTGAGATGAAAATATAATAATCCATATGGTAATGTGTTTTATCTCTAGGAAAAGCTAGTCATTTGAAATAACAAAAGCACGCTTAAAAATATTAAATATATATGCAAGATAAACACACATACACCTAGAAACATATGTGTACGTTCAAAATCTAAGCCTTTTTTATCTATATATCACGGAAATAAATAAATTTCGATTTCTCGATGAATTTCAGGTAACTAAAAATTTCTTGTATACCATTCTTTTTATTTATTTCACTTTTTTGACGCATATTTGTGCTTTATGTTTATTTATATTGTGCAAGTGAACACAAGTTAGGTACTGGCGATTCTGCTAACTTCTAGAATTTCATCGCATAATATTCTTTCTCGTAAAAATAAATATCTATCAAAAAGCTTATTAAAAAAAATCCATAAGACTTTAAATATGAAAGCAATTAAATAATAAATGTCAAGCATTTTTCAAACTATAAATTTTATTATTTTTTATTATAATTTGTTACTTACGTAATTGTGATTTACTTTATTGTTATTTTTTGTGCGTGAGAAAATATTTCATGATTTTTAGCTTGGAAAAAGCAACGAAGGAAATATTTATATGAATACAACTGATGTTAATTCAGAAGGCATGTACCGTTGTGAAGTTTCATCTGAAGCACCAATATTTCGAACTGTCAAGGGCGAAAGAGAAATGAGGATATATGGTAAGAAAGGTTTTGTATATAAATTTACCATATATGTGTGGGAAATTTCCATTGAATTAAATTTCCTAGCCATTTTTGTTCTCTTGTATGTATATATGGGAAAAAATAATTACGATATTTAAATCAAATGGAGTTTATAAATTAATAAATTACTTAATATGCAGCAGCAATGAATAATGGGCATGTAATCACATAAACTGAAAATGAAAATACTTTAATAATGTCTGTGAATTGGGGAATGATTGATAACTACATCTTGTTTGATAAGTTGGATATAATGGTTGCCTTACAAAAGTATACGATCTGTTACGTGGTGGCATTGCTCTCGTTTTTATGATTCACATGAAAACTTATGGCTTTATATGATTGAATCATCTATTTGGTATTCATATTTGATGAAGTAATATTCATGTATGTTCCATTTGGTTCAATAATGCTCCATTTTGGGATTAATAATTCTAACAATACACACTCAAATAAAATAATTACTCTGGGATACCTCAGATCACATACAGACTCATTATAGAGAAAATTTCTGTCTAAAACGTCAAATTAGGTAGTAATATATTGTAAAAAAATGTAGTTAGTTGATGAGTTTTACTTTTCACGTGTTTCTGATGGTAGTTATACTAGAGTTTATGAGATCAATAAATTAGTAGATCAATATTCGAGCTAAAAGATTTTGTAATCAATCTTAGATTAATGAATATACCTAGAAGCATTTTTGAAGAACGATATTGATGGCTAATACTAACAAGTGACTCATTTTCCTGGAGTTCAATACATTATTCCAAATAATTGACTCTCCTATTTATCCAAATTTGTTATCTATCCCAGTTCATTGCATGATTTATTGTTATTTGTTTTGAGGATATTTCTTTTATCCAACTGGAATTAGTTGAAATATTTAAATGGCTATCTAAAAAAAATATTTAGTAACAATTGAAGTGAATTTACGTTATTGAAGAAGGGTGCTGATGCATATTGTCTGAATGTAAAAGCAACAAAATGTCGTCACATACTGTTTAACATTTATAAATGTGCAGGGCAATTAACAATGATAAGTTACTGCGTAAAATCCCAGAAACCAGAAATATTCAAGAGACTACTACTGTGTTGCCTTTAGTTTCTTTCTAGACGTCTTCTCACATTTCATCATCTCTTATTGGAAAAAACGAAAGAAAACCTCTGCGCTGAAAAGAATATGCTAAAATAATTAATATAAGACACCAGTTGAATCGTTTCTTTAAAAGACACGCAGATGATACCACAATACCATTCATAAATACCAGAACGTCACAAAATTTTATATTTTATTGCATGATACGAGGGTTACTCTGACATTTTTGAGATACTCGCAGACAATAATTTGCAAAATAAAAATAACGGTTTAATTTAAAATTACAAAGTTTAAAATTGTTTAATTTAAAATTGTTTAGCGTAGAATAAATTTTAAACAGAAGAGAAAATGGAGTTGGCGCGTGAACATTTTCGCGCTATGATTTTCTATGATTTTAAAGCAGGATTAAATCAAGAGGAATGCGTTCAACGGTTGCAATTAGCATTTGGGGATAAATCTCCAGCTCGTGCTTCTATATTCAGATGATTTAGAGAATTTAAAAGAGGACGCAATTTTCTTCAGGATGAAGAATACACAGAAAGGCCGCCGTCGGCAGTAATCCCGGATAATGTGTCTGCCATACAAAAAATGTTAATAGACAATAATCGCTGTACCTACCAAGTGATACAGAAGGAACTTAACATTGGATCCTCAACCATACACAAAATCATTCATGAAGAATTACATATGAAAAAAGTAGTTTGCCGTTGGGTTCCCCATAACCTAACTGAGCACCAAAAAGAGGAATGAGTCAGAATCAGTAAAGAAACTCTTAAATTGCTAAATGATGGTGGCCACCGCATCATTTCTAAAATTGTAACAGGTGATGAAACGTACATACCGTTTTTTGACATTCTAACACATCAAGAAAGCAAAGTATGGGTCTTTGAAGATGATCCCACTCCGACAATGGTGAAAAAAAAAACGCGCACTGAAAAAAGTGGTGTATGCCGTTTTCTTCAGAAATACAGGATTTGTCAAAGCCATCAAAGTAGAAAGACAGAAGACAGTAACAGCAAAATGGTATACCACTAAATGTCTTCCAGAAATTCTACAAGAACTGAATGTTAGGGGACTAATGCTTCACCATGACAATGCATCTTTACATACAGCTGGATTAACAGTTGAGTTTCTTAAACAAAAACAAATTAAAGTGATCCAATATCCGCCGTATTCACCTGATCTAGCTATGTGCGACTTTTGTGGTTATTCTTTAATCTAAAAAAGAACTTACGTGGACGTCGTTTTCATTCAGAAAAAGAGATTGATGTGGCTATAACTGCATTTTTTTCATCTATTCCGAGAAATGATTGGCTTGAGGCATTTAATACGTGGAAAATTCTTCTCCAAAAGTGCATTGATGCTGGAGGAGACTACTTTGAACACACCTAAAATTTTGTAAGTATAACTTTAAAAACCAAGTTGGATCTCAAATATTTCAGAGTGATCCTCGTATGACAGGAGCTATGAGACTTATTGAATTCTGTTTTACATATACAAAATAATGTGTAGACTTCCTTGGGCAAAGTTCATGCTCACTAATGAAAAAAAAATAGATAAAATGTATGCTTGATTAAAATAATTTAATAATTTGAGGTAAATCTATTTTTTCAAATAAATATACTTAGAGCATGTTGTTAATCTGTTAAACCTAAATAAATTAAAATGTAAGATTGCTATTTAATTATTGTTGTTAGCAACAACAAAATAATTCTTATTTACATAGTAGCATTGCAATTTTGATTTCAATTTAAGTAACAGTATCAAAATAAGGGTGATTCTCACCCACTTTCATTAATCACGCTATCTAGAAATTTGTTTTCTACGAATATTGAAAGTATACAAATATTCAATGGGTGGTGATTTCTGATTGGTTGAAGAAAGACAACGTAAAATTAAATTTATTTGGCAATCATGATTTTCATTAATATAAACTTAATATAAATTTATTATATTCTAATAATTTCATAATTGAAAAGATATATATTTTATTGATGGAGTTGCCTTGAAAGTGATTTCAAATGAATCAGAATATGATTTATTTTAATTAACAATGATAATTTAATTTTTTAAAAAATTTTTCAGCGTAATTAAAATTTTTAAAGATAATTTGAATTTATGAGAGCCATTAACTTATAACGGTTTTTTTATTATTTCAATTAATTTCCATTAGTTTTAAAAAATGTATTTTATCTGATATTAATATTTCTTAAGTGTTAAACATATTTTATGTTTCTCAATTAATATTCCTAAATCTATAATTTAGCATTACTAATCCTGCTTTCAACATAACAATAAATTTATCGTTAACTATAATATGCAGAAATTTTCAGATTTTGTAAAATAAAATTAAGAATTTACATCGTTTTGACCTTGTAAAAAAACAAAATTAGTTTGGTTCCTTTAATATTAACAAAATGAAAATCGTTTAACATCATCTTGCTAATAATTAAAATAAAAAAAAATCGTTCAATTAAATGTTTTAACCAAACTCAAATTTTATAAATAAAAATTTTAAAATTGCAAAATTAAAAATATGTTTAACATAATAACTGATGGTCATTGAATCTTCAAATTATAGAATTGAAAATTATTTAACAAAAATTGTTTTTAAATCTTCGTATATTATGCTATTAATAGGCATATTTTACTTACAATGAAAAAAAAGTAAATGAAAATTAATTGACCTTGAGAGCTGATTATAGCAGCTTATTGTTCTTAAGAATATTGCAAAAATAACAATTGTAAAATTAATGTGATATACTATTTATTTAATTATATTAAGTGCTAATATTTAAAAATGATTTTCATGATTTATTTTATTTATTTACAAACTCAATTTACTTATCTTATTAATATTCGTAAAGTCAAATTGAACATTTAGGTTGGTTTGATACTCTATATGGTCAAACACATTTTGCACATAAGAACTAATTAAACCTATACCATTAGTTTGTAGTGAATTCTTAATTGGAACTAATATCTATGTTTACAATAATATAACATTCTACCGAACTGAAAACAGAGCCAACACCATTCGTATGTCAGCCCGTCAAAAGTCTGGTTACACATTAAATTGAGTTCCCTCAACAAATTGAGAAGTTCTATATTCCACTTTGTTGATATAAGTACCTATCATAATTTAGGAAATATAGTGACTCATTATAATAACTGTTCATCAAGATTTTGCTATTTTTTGCAATTAATATTCCTATTTCTCACCTTAGTCAATGAAAAAAAAAGATGAATATTAGTTACTATTTATATTTAAAAACAAAATATTTAAATTTTTTACAGTGAATCCTAGTTCAAGACCACAAATATTGGGAACTAAACCACATTATGGTATTGGTGAACTTGTAAACGTAACATGCGTGTCGGCACCATCTAGACCAGCGGCTTTTTTGAAGTGGTTAATAAATGGAAAGGAAATTGAGGTATGTATATAATTTATTACAATTCTATTTATCAAACGAAAAAATAATATCCATGTTTCCAGTGATATGTAATATTAAAGTTACTTGAAACAGAACGTGGAAAAAAATATAGAAACAAAAATAATTTGTGTTATACAAAAATAAATGTATATGAAACTTTTAATATATATTAGATTGGGGAAAAAGAAATCCATTATTTTTACGTGAACTTTTTGTAACTTCTTTCAGATTCGCCTTGTGAAAAGGTTTAAAACAGTTTTCATGTAGATTTTTAGGTCTTGTGCGAAGCTACGACTGCTGAAATGCTGTCAAGTTTGATAATTTTTGATATTTTATAGACATTCTCGACGATGTTGTATCCATGCGAGGTGCATCTCTAACATCAAAAATACCCAAACGAAATCGGCGAAACAAAAATTGTACGTAACTGGTTGTTACAGTCTTACATAGGACGATAAACACCTTTCACAATTTTAGCCGCCTGGCTATCTTTTTCGTCGTTACAAGAGAAAAACGAAAATGTATCGAATTTTTTGTTAATTGTCTTCAATATTTGAAACCTTCTACTCGTAACTGAATTAATCGAACAAAAAACCGTAAGAGGATATTTTAGTGTCAAATATCACCTTTTCAACGAGAATAAATCTGAAATTGCTTGATAGATACCTCACGAGATAGCGATCACTACAGACGTCTACCGAAAAAATAATGGATAAATTTTTCCCCAAGCTAATATTTTTAAGTGAAACTTACTTAGTCATTAATTTTGTTACTAAATTAGTTATATAATTAATATTTAAAAATACTAATTAAATCATTAAAGAAAACAACTTTTAATTTAATTATTTATTTACATTGTTTATACAAAGGCTGATTTCTAATAAAGTTTGAAGTTAAAGTTTTTTATTTTGCTTCTTGATGAAAAATAACTTTTGGCATAGGATTTTTAATATTAAAATAGCATTAGAACATACTAATGAAAATATGCCTTACTTTACAATATTTTGACAGAGGTAAAATATTATGTGTAAATAATAAAGTTGTATATTTATATTCATTTATATTGTTACTGGATTTTTCTTAGCTTTTTGAAAATTGTAATTACAATAAATTTGCACAGTTGCTTATTTTCAAAAAATAATTACGTCTTTTTAAATAATTGATACAAAGTCAGATAATCATCATCAATTTTATATGTAACTCTAATTCTCCAACAATCATTTTTTAAAATCTATTTATGTTTACATAAGATATTATGTAAGCTGTGTGTTAACAAACTAATGTTAATATAATAAATAAATGACAATACAGAACATCTTAATTAATCATAATTATAGAAATCTCGTGAATCATCATCAGATTTCAAAGTAGAATTAAATTTACACCCACTTTCAAAACCAGAACAGGGAAAAGAAAGATTGGATAATTATCATAAAATACTAATTTGATTGGCATGAATTTTTGCAGGAAAATAACAAATACATTTGTTTATGACAAAAAAGGAGTTAAAGATAAAAACTGTATTGGAATTATATAAGATTTAAAACGGTGCTACATTGAAACTTCTAAGAAAACGAATTAAAAATATAGGAATCAAAGAAGAAATCGAATAATGCTTATAAGCTCCCCTTATCTCCATAAAGAATTAAATTTACAGTCTAAAAATTTACCAGTCTTCATAAAAGTTTAAAGTTACTTCATTAAATCTTGATCTTGCGTTCTATGAGGTTGTGTACTTCATAGAAATCTATAGCTATCATATTGCCAAAAAATTCATATTTCTACTATAGAGTGATTTTCTAATCTCTAAAAGTAATAAGGGTTGAGAAATACAAGACACCTCATGTATTTTCAATTGCATTCAGGTAAGGTAAGCACGTAATCGTTCCACACGATCAATCCCCCAACTCTACAAGAAATCATTAATAACCATAATTGTCAGAGAATGCATCATCGTCTATTAAAATGAAAGACGCTATCAACTACTTCCATGCATAAATAATTTGGATCTAGAATTTTATTCCAGTATCGTACAATCATCACAACAACAAATTTATAGATTAACTGTTGAGTTAGATTTCATAACGAAATTCCTGATCAAGCAATGATGCTTTCACATCAGATTTCGTGATGTCTGGTAACGATCTAGATTATACGCCGTGTACCTTGCATTTAAACATGTATTCCCACTAATCTGTTGCAATTTTTTTGACATTTTGGCAATCTCACTTTAACACCGACACCCTTTACAATTGAATTATATATTGTATTAATAACATTTTTATATATATTGACGTTAATTGGATCTTTAATATTTTTTATAGTATTTTACTTGCTATTACAACTTTATTTTAACGACATCACGTTTATATTTGATTTATGATGTGTTATAAACTAGTGGTATACAGTCATATCGTCCATTGCTGTGTAGAAATGCATCTTTAAAACAAATCATGCTTTTTATTTCTGAACTCTATTTACCTATACTTTGCCGCGATTTTCGTTATCCGGTACAACACTAGATTCCAGAAATCGAATATCTTGTTGCATATTTTTTTCTACATGAAACTTCAGTGGCTAATTTACAATATATTTATATACTTCCTAATATCTCTTTAGTGCATTTCGAATACATTTTTGGAAGTAGGTTTATACTATATATACATAAAGTACTTTTATATATTGTTTATTATTATTGTATGTAAGGTAATAAATCATCGCTGTATTATAGAAATTTTGCACTTCTTTTTTGCAGCCAACGAGCAGTCAGCTTTTTCGTCCCCCACCAATAGAAGAACCAGCTGGTTTGTTTACATCTATGCTTGTCCTACGATTTTACGCAAAGCACGAACACTTTCAAGATGGTAAAATGCGAGTTCAGTGTGAAGCAATGATTTCACAGGCACATATGCTTAGGAGTGAAGAAATCACTATCACAAATTCCACGAGATCAGCTGCAGCAATATCATCGGATTTTGGTAAGTATTCCTCTATTTCATAATTTATTTGAACAGAAAATTATTTTCAATCAATTCCTTTATAACCTAGTCCTTTTTTGTTTTTAAGTAATAAAGCCAATATTTTATAGATAAATGAAAAATATTTTATTGTTTTCTCAGATTTATTTTAGAATACTGTAATTTGAATGCTGCATAATGTATACAATTTTAATGTGTGATATAATTCTGATTGTTAAATAGGAATCAACTACTGCTATTTTAATATTAGTTAAAAACTCGGAAATGGATTGTGCTATATGGTGATGCTGGAAAATCAAACGTATGAAAGAAGTTGTAAAATATACATCAATTTGCCAAGCAACAAAGTGATCACAGAAATAAATTACAAATGAGATATTACAACTTTACATGTCGATAACTATTTTCACACTATCAATTTGTAAAATGTTTAACAATATTCTCTACGAAATAAACTTACAGAGAGAAAATATAGGATAATATATTCTGATGAATTTAAGACATGTCTGTTGCGTGTTTGTTTTCTGCTAATACTGGAAGTAAAATACCAGAATACGTGTTGTTCGGAATTTTTTTAGTCTTTTATTCTTGCTGCACATAACTACTGCTTTTATCTGTAAAGAAGTCCTTTCGGAAGACAAAATGTTGGTGTTAAAATAGTTTTGCAGTAATTTTCCGCTTATGTGTTGCCAACATCCATTATCAAACTAAGGTTAAAAGCTCTCTTTATATTCTTCTGAACATCTAACTGTACTCTTGAAATATCTAAAATAATTCATGATGATTATTTGTTTTAAAAAGAGTTTAATATGAAATTTTAAAGAAACCTGCAAATGCTTGTTGTTCACTACTCGATTCAGTTTAAATAAGGAATTCAATTTTTTCATCTTGCCTTCGAATACATGAATTTCCGACAAAAACATGTGACATTTTTAATCTTCATAAGGTAACCACGGAACACATTTAGCATTAATAAAATGCCTTTACACATTATTCTCCTGCAAACATAAACTTCCACTGTTTCCATTTATAAACTATCAATTCATTCCAGAAACTGTGCAAAGATACTAAAGAAATATTTTTCTCAAGAGGAACATATTTCCAAAATTCAATATTTCCTTTTTAATTGCCCATTCTTAATTCTAACAAGTTTTTTATTTATCAGGATATAAAAGCATTTTCTTGGAATTTAACGCATTTTAAAATGCAATAATTTTTCTTATTATATCTACTTCGATCTAACGTCATTTATTAATTATATTTCAAAATACGTTATTCTAAATTTAATGCTAATTGGTTATCTATGCAATATATTTAATTGATATTTCCTCTCATGTAGACAGTGAATTGAATAAACATATTTTTTTTTTTTTTATCGGCATGGATTAAATAACTATAGGAGTTATTTATTTTTAACAAATATAGTTTAAGTTGAGAAATAAAATTGCATATTAGATTTTATCCTAATCGAAAATTGAAAACTAATCGATAAATACAGACTATATAAAAATAAGAGGAATTTTTTTTTATATACTTAATTTAAACAATTAATTCCATGTATTAATAATTTCCAAATTTTCTGTTTTATTTAATATTATAACTTTTTAACATTAAAAAAGTAATATAACATGTAAATATGTGACACTTGTGAAATAACATGTAATGATGTTTTCTTTAGTTCAAAGCTAATATTAAGATTTTTGAACTATTTGAAAGGAATTTGATTTTTATTTTATTATATGCTTGTAACTTGTAACATAGTTTAAAATGTAATGCTTAATTTGAAAAGAAAATGTTCCCATGTTGATATAAAGTCTGTAGTGATATTACGGACAAAAATATCGCTAAAAAGTTTAAATTTATTCAAATTTTTAATGTAAGATGATTCACTCATTGAATATTAAAGAAGTTGAGAAAAGTTACATTTATGAAATAATTGGAATTTGTTGTTAGAATTGATAAAATACATTTATTGTTATCTTGACTACTTTTAAAACTAATAAACTTGCTTATTATATTCAGAAAAATTATTTTAAAATTTGATTAAACTTTCACAAAGGCGTTCTCAGTGGTAAATACTTTTGCTTGGAGTTGTTTACCGTTTTTAAAATTATTGTATTACAACTATGTAAATCTGGAAGAAAATATCAAGAAAAGAAACCCAAAGAACTTTGTGAAAGATATGAAAATAAAAATGACACTTAACAATGTGTACTGAATAATGTATTAATACATATTAAAATTTAATATGAATGCATTCTTATCTCAATATGGTAAGTATAAACTCATAATGCAATAAGTTCATAATTATATCTATAAAAGCTATTATACAAAATTCCTTTGGGAGCATTTATTTTAATTTTACTGTAGTTACATTAAATTATCTAACAAATTTGTTTTATGAAGCTGTTGTTTTAAGCTTTCCAAATAATTCTCTGAAGAAATATTTAAAAAGTAACTATGACGTAAGTTGTATGTAAAATTAGTTCAGTAAACTCAATATATTAATTAATGTTATGAAAATATGGTTCATACTGCCTGATTCAAAAGAAGCCCATCAAGAATCTCTTAGCTTTTAATTACAGTCAAATGACGTCATCAATACCAGTGCTGGCATTCTTCCATCAATATGATGTCCCATAAGCGATAAGAGCTTGGATATTATGAATATCTAAAAGCGTAAATAATCTCTCCAAATAACAATCGTTAGAAGTGCAAGTATTGGACACGTTGACATAAAAATGAAGTTTTTTCTCATCAGTCTATGGAATCCTCAAATCACTATTATAAGTAATTAAGATAATGTATTGTCTAATTTATATTAGAAGTTTCAACTGAAGTTTTTTCTCACATTTTCTAAATGTCATTACTTTATAAATTATTGTTTATAGCAATGGATATAATAGGATTAAAAATAATTCAAAAGTATATCAAAAACTACATACCAATCATTTGTTAATACTAGAATTCGGAAAGTGTTTAACGAGGTGCTTATCTTTCACTATTAGCAAATTAATGGAACAGCAAACTGACGTCCCCGGTTCAAGTTATTCAATATCAAGGATTATGTTCTTATGCATTTTTTCAGTATTTTAAGCTAAACCAAATCATTGGCGTTTCAAGATGATTTCTCATCAATATTTTTATTATTGCAACTGTTTTTTCATCAAATCAGTTCTACTTAAAAATATTTCCGAATTTCGTAGTTCTCCAAATTGGTTTGACTTTAACATCCACATAGTATCAAGGATCTTAAATGTCATTTAATAATTATCCTTACAGATTAAGCAATTGTTTAACAGAATGTAATATATTTTAAGCATTTATAGTATAGTATACCTCAAGAAAAAAATTTAGTATTCTTTTTTAAAAAAAAATAATCATTTTTGGCTCGCAGTAATCTCTAACACGACTTTTACATTTTGCATATATAGATCATTTATTTGACATATCAAGGAAGCAAATCAAAGCAACTAACATATTTATTCATGATGATCAGATTTTTCATGAATTAAATTTTGAAATCCTATTAAAACCAGTAAGGAAGGAAATGAAACAAACCAGTCTTAATTAAATATTATTTTTCATCACATAGTGGACGACTAAGCTGTCGAAGGTAGTTGTGATGTTTTTTGTCACAATCTGAAAGGATTTTCATTTCTGAAAGGTATGCATTGTAAATTACATCAAGAAAGAAAACTAGTTAACTTGCAAACAAATATGTACCTGAATAGAAGTGCAAATAAAAAGTGGAAAACAATACCCATCTCATGTAGTTCAAAATTAAAATTAAATAATATCTGATGTATATATCTCTGAAGATTACAGTAATGACACTTGTAAGTTATCTATTAGATGATAATATTGACATTTCTAAAGTTGAAAACAACCCTAATACGTTTATGCTATTTATATTTATTTTATACATAAGGCATTGATTAAATTGTAAAAATATTTATCGTCAGCAATATTTTTTATCTATCGATAAATTATTCGCCTTTATCACAATTTACGAATAATAATATTAATTTAGTCCTCACATATAAAAATTGATCTTCTTACATTAATATACTTTTCTTGAAATTTAAATGCCATAATATTCAACTTTTCAGAGGCTAGAATTCTTAACTCATAAATCAATTAAAATGATTTAAGTCAATTCCTATTATGAGAAAAATTTCATATTTTTCTTAAGTATAATACAGAGATAAAATTTATTAAGACGCCAAATTCTTATAATAAGTTGAAGTACTACTTAGTTACGAAAACTATTTTAATAGAAATTATATAAATAAATTACAAAAGTTATCTCTTTTTTTATAGATACTATGAAAGATGGGCCAACAATATCAGGAGGTAAAAGTGAGTACCAGGTTGGAGAAATCGTTGATGTCAACTGCACGGCATCTAGATCACAGCCTCCTGCTGAACTGCACTGGTATATCAACGATAAGGAGGTACAGCTTCCTTCCATGATTTCTGAAATAATATTTTTTTCTAATTGCTTCCATTTAACAGTAGTTTCAACCGTAATGTTATTTTTAAGCTGAATTTTAAATGAATATTAAATGCATCAAAAATACATTAAATGTTAAAAGAAATCATATGAGATACCAGTAATAATTCCAAAAATTTAGAATTTTATAGGTCATGTATAATTAACCAAGTTTTTTTTTTTTGTGTTTAGCAAAGATAATATAAAAAATTAATAAAGAAAACATAATTGTTACTTTCAAGGCCAATTGTGTAAAACATTGGTAACTATCTTTAGATTTACACATCTATTACATTTTCATAGATTTA
Source organism: Latrodectus geometricus (assembly GCA_026290005.1). Taxonomy (NCBI): domain Eukaryota; kingdom Metazoa; phylum Arthropoda; class Arachnida; order Araneae; family Theridiidae; genus Latrodectus; species Latrodectus geometricus. The sequence goes on from JAPDSC010080554.1 coordinate 21,807, forward strand.
TTCATCGTATATGTTTAAGATACAAATATGTTAACTAGATATAATCTAACTTTTTCACAAACAACAAATTTTATTTAATAACCCATTTGCGTTTTCCTTAAACTGAGAATATCGCATATGTGTTTCATTGAATAATGTTGAGCCAGTTTAATAAGTATTGTTGCTTATACGTTTACACAATTCTCACAAAACTCTTTTGAAAGTAATATATGAATGTCAATCAAGATAAAAATAATGTAATTTGTACTGGTATTTCTTATATTTTATATTTTGTTAATTAAAACAAAAATGCGTTTTGCATATAGTTCAATAAATTAGTATCTATTCTATTCTATTCATTATGATTTGTATTTACACTCTGATATCGAAATGTGAATGAATAATCTTTGAGAAAATCTGAGTGCAGGAAAAACTAAGATACTGTGAACTTTACCTTATAAAACGAATCTTCTTTCTTTTAATTAAATGAACTAGTTCCTTTTAACTATATGAACTAGTAAATTTTTGGATACAGATGTTCAAAATTCATTGTCCACATCCGCATGAATTATAAAGTGGTCTCAAAAACCATATGGTTATAAACCATAAATATATATAGTATGGTACTATATATATTTATGGTCTCATAAACCCTAAATATATATAGTTTAATTATTATTCATTGAAATCATTCATTAATATGGGTTCCTTGCATGAAATTATACTTAATGAGTATAATTTTAAAAAAAATTATTAGCATATCAAAAAGTAGTAAAAAATGTACTCAAAAAAATTCCTTTTCATCACTTAAACATACATTTAAAGAGATGCATACGGATTAGACATCGTCTGTGATTGGGGAGTATGAAAATCAAAAACACCTTGAGACAACATAGGGCCGTTCCTTTTTCCAATCCTGTTTGGGCATCAAGAAAAGGGATATCGAGACAAACAACGGGAGCTCGCGGCGTGTGTGGTACAGAGAGGACGTCGCTCTGTAGCTTCAACTTCTCTTTTGGCTTCCTAAGACATATTTTATATCATCGTTATGATTTGGAGACACCAGTTTCAGCTTGAATTATTAAATAATTATTTACGTATTATGCCAGCTTTAACATATTAATTATGATTGTAAGAGACGCCAGTCTCTAAAAGCTATCTACTGGGTTCTCAAGCCATATTTGATGTCAAATATTTGTTTTGTTTTGTGATGCTTTGAAAATTATATTAAAATTAGCATCCGTAATTTTGTTTGTAATAATTCCTTCTGAACTAACAAAATTAATTTACCATTATCAGATTGCCATTTCGAAATAGAAGGAGGATAGTTTATTGGGTGGAATTTGTTTGGGTAGACGCACATACCTTCATGTCTTTTCCCGTGGAAATGTTAATGCTCATACCCATAGATATGACATCCTGGATGCTTATGTACACCCTTATGGTAGGAAAATAGGTGATTCTTTCATGCTACAGGATGATAAGGCGAGACCACACAAGGCCGCCATCATGGATGCTTATCTTAGGCAAGAACCAATTGAGTGCATGTTGTGGCCAGCTCTATTACTGGACATTAATTCCATCGAGCATGTTTGGGTCACTCTAGAAGGACGCGTAGTTGCTCTCAATTCCATTCATAGGACTGTAGCTACGCTTTCAACTGCTTTGGAACAGCAAAGGCTCACACTTCCTGTAGATTGCATAATTGAGAGCAACACACATCACAGAATCTGCTATATTACTTTTTAGGGAGGTAATACCCTATATTAAAGATATATTTCCTATACCAAACATCGCATTTGTTAATGTTACAAATATGCTAATTTCTATAACACCATAATTGCCTGTTGACTTCTTTTTAAGTTTTTCTGTACTTTCCTATGTGTTGTACAATGTCTATAAGTTTCATTAAATTCCACGTATAATTTTCTTGCGTTATCATTATTTTTGTAACTTTGTTTAATTTATGATAACTAGCATATATGCAACATATTATATATTCTAACTTTAAAAGTTAACTCTTATTATAAAACATTAACATAAAAAATAACCCAATGCAAAGCCTCAAAATTACCATATTTTAAACTTTAAAATTACTTAAAAAGGGATCTGTTGGCTAAGAAACAAAAATGATTTATATCAGCTTTAAGCTTTATATTTCTAACATATTTTAAGCATTAAATAAAACAACATGTATGTCTAGTGAAAATTGTAAACATGTTTTCTGAAGACGCTGTAGATTCTTTTAAACAACATGTTTATAATTTAAAGTTATGAGATACCAAACATTTTACTATATATCCTAGTTAAATTAAATATTTGTTTATTTAATTCTAAAATTATTTTTATTAGCTCATATTATATTTTGTTAGACATAATTCCTAAAAATAATGCATTCTCACATATTTTCTATAAAGTGAAATTATTTAGAGACAATTTAAATGGAATTGTGATTGAATCATTTAAATTTCTCAAAGCAAATATTTTGTTATCAGTAGTTACAACTGAAGTTCGAATAATATTTTAATAATAAAGTAATATTATTATATTTCAATGTTTAGTATCATTACAAGGAACAAATATCATAGAGTTTTTAAATGTGGATCATAAAAGGAATTGATTATTTGCAATCAATTTATGCGTACTTTATTTTAGTGTGTTTCTACGCTTAATCGCCAAATCATTTAATACATATTTCAATCAAATGTACTTTATAATATGCTTTAATGATTGAATTTCACGAAGTGCTTGGTTTCATAATTGTTTTTTTAATCCAAGCATCACAAATTTTTGGCGAAATTTAAATTTATTTCAGAATAACAAAGAAGTTATTTTATCTGAAAAAAATTTATCTTGCCTAGCTATACCTCATGAGGAAATGAATTCAATTCTAGATCCGAATAAAAATAAATGGATGTACACTGTTAAAAGTTGTAAACAAAATAAAGCACTCGGAATATGTCTTTACATTATGTACAGTCATATTCTGCCGAATTTAAGTTATGGAAAACTAGAAAAAATAACATTTTTTATGTCTCACATTAAAAACAATCAGGGAAATAGTAAAGCCACGAGGTATATGAAGTTGTTTAAACTTAGCTAAAATCTTGACATTATTTTGGCAGCGGTGACAGGGAAATCAATTAGTGTCTTTATTTTTTACAGCAAAATATATCTGACTATTTTAAAATAAAAAAAAAATTAAAAAAGCTCTTATGAAGCATTTATTTTAACATTAAACTACAAAAAGTTTTATAAAGAAACATATGTTAAACTAATGTTTAATTCTAATTATACAGACAGTAATATATTCATTTATCACACGACAACATAAAGTCATTAAAATATTTGTTTTGGAGTCATATGCTCATTTATGATAAAATGTGTGAATGTAAGCAATAAAGCAGATCGATCCCTGTCATTGTTGAACTGCAAGGGATTGATACATTTTTTTCCTTTGTGCATATCTGCAGCAATAAAAATTTAAATTGCTTGTATTTTCTCTACTGTGTCACATTAATGTAAGTAATAGACAATGGGGGATTAAATTGCCTTTCAATTGTTATGAAATTTAAGGCTTTTCACTTTATGGTTTAAGACATAAGATTTATCATATTTAGGTGTGATACACTTTCTGACATTATGAGCCTTGTATTTCATTTCTATAAGGCACGCAAAATTTTCAAATTCCGTTTTTGATCGACAAATTGATAGAATAATTTTTAAATTCATAGCAAACATTTACTGTTCGGCCTCATAATAAACATATTTTCTCTGTAGATCAATTTTGTAAACTTCATTTAGACCATTACAAGCAATACAAACCAATAATAGTGTTATAAAGTGAACATGCTAAAATACGTTGTTGAATTATTTACTACTATTTCTTTAATATCAGACATCATTTAAAAGGGAAAAGCACAGTATGTGTGTATTTATTGATACCACAGAAATTTAACGACTACTGAAAAAAAGTCGTTTATTTTCATTTCTTTAAAAAATAGAAATTGGCCATTTCATGAGACACAGATATAACGCAGGAAATTACAGTTGTGGTTTCCTTGATATTTAGATATTTTTAATCGCAAATTTAACTTTTAAGTGGAACGAAGTATAAGGTTCATGAAAACGTTGTATTTTGTTTGAAAATTATTGTTGTTGTTTCTAATGACACTTGGCAACGCCAAGTCCGCCCGTCAGAGACTAGGCGAATGAAGTCAGAGAGAGAGCGCCTTCCGTTTTTGAATAGAGCACTCTCATACGAGGGTGGAAGTACGACTTTTTGATCATAGATGGCAGCACCATCTGAATTTTCCAATTTTGAGATTGAAACCAGAGAAGACCCATAGCCTGGCTCCAACCACCCACAGAGGTATTAATTTGTAATGGGAAACGGAGGACATTGCGACCCGATATATTTTACGTGATCCAGTCACCTTTAGTGAACACGACGGATCTTCGGCTAAGCCGAAGATCCATTCAAACTCACCACCTTTGGGTAAGGAGAACGACGCCCTAACCAACCAGGCCACCGCAGCCTAGAATAAACTTTGATTCACTTATTTCGATTAAATGAACCATCGTGCCTTAAAAGTGTCTTCCTGAGCAACTCCTTAACTGTAAGGAAGCTATATTTGTAGGTAAATAACATTATGACAGAATGAACTCTGTAGCTTAAATATTCCACGCATTAATAATTTCCAGGTGATCTGTGGTTTTCCTTAAATATATTCCTCATAAATATGTGATTTTATACACTACGTTTCCATACTTAAAAGTGCTAAAAAAATATTATATCACATACGTTGAAGGTAACAATACTCAATCTACAATAATAAGGGAAGACATAAATTTGTAATTATAAAATAAACATGAGAAATGCTGATTTAAAATGATTTCAAAATTATTTTTTGGTAATGTTTTACAGTAATTATTTTGTTAAAAATAGCGATAAAAAGAAAAGTATATGAAAAGAATTTTAAATAGCAATTATTTCTAGTAATATTTGGCTATGAAATTGTAAATTATGATATGTTTAAAAACATTAAATTTTCATACTAAAAAAAAAAAAATTTTTTTTTTGAGATTATAGTTATTAATCCCATGTGTTTACTTGAAATAAGTAGAAAATATATTACAATGTAAGTCACTTCTAAGCCTAATTTTTTTTTAAATTTTGCTTAAAAAAATCAGGTTATCTCGGTAGGTTTTAATTTAAAGACTTTCTGATATTCTAATTTTAAATATGTCCATTTTTTGTAAATATTATGTACCATAATTTCGAATATGAAAATTCTGTTTCATGATTTTCATATATCTAATTTTTATTTTCATATATCATAATTCTGTTTCATGGTTTTCATATATCATAATTCTGTTTCGTAATTTTCAGAATATTTAAGATTTTAATTATACCATAAAAATAATAGAAATACTAAATTTAATTTGATAATCAAATTCTGAAAAACCTATTCTCAAAATATTCAAAATAGTAATTACATTGTATTGAACAATCTGATGGTATAGGTTGAAATCGCAAAACATTACAAATCATTGATATATAACAATTCTTAGTGTTCAAATATTATCTAAATATTTAGAAGTTTTACTCTTTGTATTTTTTCAGAATTATAGTGTATTTTTAGAAATATGTAACGCTGTTAAATATCTAAAATGAATTGCTACTTAAAGATTTTTCTTTTAATGAATAATAGGTTTTATTCACGCTTTATTACTTTAAAGCCTTCCTTCTAACTGAAGTAAAGGCAAAATGGTAACTTCTAAAATTTATTTCCCATTGTTCAACAGTATTTAAAGTTAATTCATAAGTTTACTACTCTGAAGATAATGAGTTGTCCCAGTGATAAATTATGTGTTTCTTTTTGACTTATATTAGTTCGGGGAAAAAGTAATCCATTATTTTTTCGGTAGACGTCAGTAGTGATCGATTTCTCGTGAGGTATCTATCAAACAATTTCAGATTTCTGCTCGTTGGAAAGGTGACATTTGACACTAAAATATTCTCATGGGGTTTTTTGTTTGATTAATTCAGTTACGAGTACAAGGTTTTAAAAATGGAAGACAACAAATAGAAAATTCAATACATTTTAGTTTTTCTTTCATAATGGCGAAAAGGCTAGCCAGGTGGCAGAAATTGTGAAAGGTGTTTATCGTCCTATATAAAACTGCAACAACCAGTTACGTAAAATTTTTGTTTTGTCGATTCCGTTCGGGTATTTTTGATGTTAGAGATACACCTCGTATGTGGATACAGCATCGTCGAAAATGTCTATAAAATATCAAAAATGATCGAAGTTAACCGCATGTCAGCAGTCGTAACGCGCAAGACCTAAAAATCTACATGAAAGCTGTTTTAAACCTTTTTACAAAGCGAATCCAAAAGAAGTTACTTAAAGTTCACGTAAAAATAATGGATTTCTTTTATCCCAAACTAATATAATAGTATAAAGTTTAATTAACTTTGATATATTTTCATTAAGAATCACACAAGATCACATGAAAATATTGTTGGCAGATAGCATATTTGCATTTTATGAATATCTTTGTATATGTGCGCATGAAAATTTTTTTGATATAGATTTATATGTCTATGTACACCTATCTATTTAGCTGTGTTTACTATACAACTTATTAATTTTTTTTTATTGTTCATTGCATTATTTCTTTCCATTCATCAAAAAACAAACATGACGGCTTCACCATTCCACAATCGTCGAGAGTTATTAGAATAAGTAATTAGTTGTACTACATTATTAGTTACTAATTGTATGATAAATTATATGCTTAATGAAACAAATAATTTCAATTTTGGTAAACTGAAAACGTACAATTTATTCCTACATATTCCTTTTTTGCATTCACATAGATTATATTTATAACTGTCAAACAAACTTTGACTATTTTAAATAATTGTTTATGTACAACTGTTCCTTTATATAGGTGAGAGCTGAACACTTGATTAAGCGTCAGCCCATCATTGACAAAGATGGAGAATCAACAGTCCTGGGCTTGCGATTTGAAGTGAAGTCAAGACATTTCATAAAAAATGAAATGAGACTAAGATGCACAGCTACACTTTCTGAAGTGAAAACAATGACGAGTGAGCCTCTGGAAGCAGAAATCGCGGAACAACAAAGATCGGATTTACACGTCGATTTCAATGCAGAATCAGGTAAATGACATTTTGTTTTCGAATATTTTATTCATTGGATTAATTAAGCCGAAATGGGCTAGAAAACTCAAAATAATACATATTACGATGGGATTTTTCCCATTTCATAATAGCATCTATATTAATAAAATTATTATTCTTTGTCTATTGAGTTTTTATCTGATGTTGAATTCCAAATGGATCCACAGAATGTAAAGAAACGTAAATCAAAATATTGATTTTTGGATAAATTAGAATATAATATTTCATTTCGAAATCTTGATTATACTATTTGAAATTACCTTAAAACTTGATTAACACTGATTTCCATCCACTGTACATTTATTTAATTTGTAATGCATTCTGTAACTCTGCTCACTTCAAAAATAGAATTCTGATTCTTTCTCCCTTTTTAAAATTGTCATGCATGAGTAACCGTTGGTTATATATATATATATATATATATATATATATATATATATATATAAATCAAAAGATGTGCTCAGCCTCGGACTCACTTCTTTCTACCGAAAATGTAATTTGAAAAAATAACTATTTAAAATTCCTTCCAAACTTTAAAATAACATAACTTTTTCTTGTTTTTACAAATTCGTTTTGATTTCCTTCATACTTTGACTATCAGAAATACATTTGAAACAAGCATGAAAGTATGATTTAATATCACAGTATCTTAACGAAATTTCCAATCGTTTCTTCCCATATTCTAATATTCATGCGTTAGTTCATTTCGTTGTGTAGAAAGCGCTTAAAACGACGCCAAATATATAATAAAATATATTTTTTTAAATAATATTATTTTCCCAATTAATTGGTTCATGTTTTTTTGTAGAACCTACAATATATGAAAAATTGTGAGATTGATCAGCTGGTGGATTTAAAACTCAACTTTGAATAAACAAATTTTATATATTCCTACAAAGAGAATATAAATAACATTTCTTACTGAGAAGGTTTTTAATACTTATCTTATAGAAAAAGGTTATAGTTACTATAATAATTTACATACTTAAAGCTTAATTATTAATTTTTACTGTGAATAATGCCCATACACTGTTCAAAATTCAAAATTCATCTTCTCAAATTTGTTTCATATCCCTACAAAACAATAAAAAATCAGTAGAACTTGTTTTCTTGTAATTTTCATTGCAATTCCTTATGATTGCGTCATAAATTTCATTTTAAACAACATTCACAATAAGCAAAATTTCACAAAAATCAGTATTTCATAAACATTCAATTAAATTCATTAATTAAATGTCATGTTATCTAATTTAACAAAAATAAAATTTGCTCTTAGATTAAATTTTACATGTGTGTAATGTGTAAAATTTAATTGTGAAAATATAAAAACGTGTTATAAATATGAAATCTTAAATATGAAATTTTGACAATTTACAATACTTCTCATTATTTTCTTCCTCTCATTAGTAGAACGTAATTTAATAATGTTCAATGATATTTACCAAGTGATTTAACTATACATTATAATAAAAGTATGCATTTTTATATGCATACTTTTATTATAATGTATTGTTACTATATACATTAAAAAAACTTAATTTATAATGATACTACTATAGTACACTAAATAAGATAATTATATTAAACTAAATATATAATTACATTGTTGAATCATTTAATCGGTATAAAACTCATTTTAACCATTCATAATGAATTTAAAAAAGATATAAGGAAGAGTGTTAAAATAATTAACGATAATTTTTTAGTAGTATATTTTTAAATAAATTGTTATTATCAAATGAAATTATTGTTTTAAAAAAACTATTTAAAGAAGATAATATAATGCTGGAAAAGATCTATCTGTATACAGGTTTATCAAATATGCAAAATATTTAAGTAATAAATAAATTTGTTGAATATCGGAAGAATACTAAAATTATTACTCTATTTTGTTTTGAAAAGAGAAAAATAACGTATTATGTTAACCTGCTCTTTTGAAATATATGAACAAAACTATACTTATATATATATATATATTAATAACTGATTTCTCTAATTTTTAAATTATATATTCATATAGTTCAATATTTTTTATATATAAGTTTATATAATTTGCTAGAAATCCAAAAAAGGGTAATTGTTAAATATTCATTGCAGTGTTTTTTATAATAGCTCGTGCATTATAAATGAAATATCAAAAAATACAGGTAAAAATAAATGCTAATTTATTAGCCTTCTCTGAAAATGTTTTAGCTGATTTTAGCAAAGGGAATATCTTGGCACTTTTCTTCCATTATTAATTTATTTATATGAATATTTATTAATTAAGTGCATTACTACCATTATTAATAAATAAATTAGTACGGATCTAACCACCGATTACTTCTATAGTGTTTATACTATTAAAAGGACAATTGCGTTGTTCATTAATCATTGTTTAAGATTAATGATAAGAAAAGCATAAAATATTAAAAATAAAATACAAAAAATAAATAGCAAGTAAAATTTGTAAATCGTAGTAATAATTGTACTTGTTATATAATTTTTGTATTTTATTCATTATTTTTAATACTTCGCATGCATTTTTAAATCTTAGAGCAAATAAATGACTGGTCACTTTAAGTCGTAGATTACAACTAAGCAATTATTAAATCTAAAAGTCAATTAGGAAACATTAAAATTTATTTTTAAATTCTCATGTTACATGCTTCTTAGCAATAATAATTAGGAATTAATTTAGCATGAATATTATAATTAACAAATACTTTGACATTATTTGAAGATGAATAATTTTTTGCTTTTTATAATTATCAAAATTTTAAAGAAGTTTTTTATCATTAGAAATTTTAAAATATGTTTTAATGAATTAGAACTTCAGTTATAATAAATAAAATAATTACATTTGATAATTTATTTTATCAATTTTTTTCTTATTTTTAATATAATAATATTTCTTAAATGTTATAAAATATAGAATATTAGAGATGACAATATTTATTTTTCAGTAAAGGCACTTAAGTAAACTTAGAGAAAATTTTATTCTCAAAAAAAAAATATAATTTTGCTTCCAATTTTGAAAAATAAAAAACAAACTGAAAATATGTTACTAATTTTTTTCATTTTTATGATTTTATATGGCTTATTTTAGAATAAATAATTTTAACCAAATAAATGCAATTGAGCATGAATAATATTTATGAACTAATTTAATAGTATACATATTATTCCATTTTTATCCTAAAATACTAATTATTAACTTTTTATTAGCTAATTTTTGCATATTTGATTGCGAAAAAAATTTTTTTATCACTGAAATTTTGCTTTTTTTTCACAGTGTCGAGTAAATCTATCAGAACAAGGCACTTGAACATCTATTTATGGAGCTGTTTATGGAGCTGTGTACTCATACCATATCTGTGTATTTCACTATAAAATTCCCGAAGGATCTTATGTTTTAATCATTTGTAAAGTATCCTCCGCTCTTCGAAAATGATAAATTGGTGTACAATATAAAACGAGAATAAATCCCAGAGTCTTTCAAGCGCCTCGCGATGGAATCGAAGAGACTGGAGTAACAGATGTTTTTATTTCATACAGGATCCAAACTTATAAATTTGATGAAAAATGTTGGCTTTAAAATGTGATCAAGTGGAAATGAGAACACAAAAAAGTAAGAACAATTGCAGTATTGGCAAAAATAACTAATGATTGTCCCAGTCATCTAGGTGGAAAGCTGGAAACCGTGAAAAATGATATGAAGAAGTGAAAGCTCCTGTTAATTAAAACCGGTGAATAATATATAAGTAATCATTTTGTTTCGACGCATTTGGCTGGCGCCGAATATTTGTTTGGAATCATGTTTCTCATCTTTACTTGTGATGAACACTAGTTAAAATGTACATTTATCCTTTTTCTATATGAAGTGTATTCACTCCATAAAATAATACGGAGTCCTTGGAACAAAAATAAAATCCATATAGTTGTCTTGTACAAAATGAATTATATAATTATTAACATAAATTTTATGAGATGAAATGAATAAAATTAATATGAAAAGTAAATCTTTGTGACAAATGAAGATGCAAAATAACGTTTAATTTTCCTAGAATTATAAAACATTCTGCTGCAATCTAAATTAACATAACTTTTAAATTTTATATATTTAACTTTCAAATCGAATACAAATATATTCTGCAAAGTAAATCTATTTTGATGATAATTTAATGCATTAAAAATATTTGTAATTGACAGAAAAATATGTTTTCTAGATTACGAGAAGAGGAATTACATAAGTGTTCTGTAAAAATTTATGTTAATTTTATATATACTCGTGGTAAATCAATGGTGTGCTATTGCGCTTTGCAGGTGCCATTGTTTAAGAAAATCTTTCAAGGTGTTACTAATTTACTTAACACTTGTATCCAATGTTTAGTTTTAAATGTCTCTCACCTATTCATATACTAAACTCTTTCATTATTTTTTTTATTTTTAAGGGTACATTAAAAATAAATAAAAGTTATTTTAAATCATGGTACTTTTGCAGCTCAATATGTTTTATAATAATTTATAATGTTTATAATTTGAGAGATGGTTTCTTGCATGAATTAACCGTTATTAAAAATTTAATTTTTATAATTTATCAAATTATTTCTTATATTAGGAATTAATTCAAGCAAATCTATAAAGGCTGCTATAAAGGCTAAAATTTAAAAAAAAGATATTCAACCTTAGAATAAAAGCAATTAATGCAATAAATAACCCATCCGCAGATGTTCGTGGAAAATCGATTATATGCACATTAAAAAGTTGGGGAAATTAATATATCTCAATTTGTGCCTAAAAGACATTACAAAATAGAGTCAAATGAAATGAAGATTTCATCATTTGATTCTAGAACAAAACTTGTAGAGAGTTGAATGTGCTGTACTTGTTTTTTCGTGAGAAATATGCAGTGTGAAACTTTGACCATTGTAATTGAAATTTAATTGAAAGAAAATTTATAAAAATATTTATTTAATGTATTTAATTAGTTTCCTAAATTGAAAACATTCGTGCAATAAGACAGAGTACATATTTCAAATATTCCAACTTTAGATTCGTTCTTTATTGTCTCTCGGAACTTATTGAAATCTTCATTCCAAACTGAAAAATATAATTTTTTTCCTAAATATCGTAAAAATAATTTTATGATATTTAGGAAAAAAAATAACTCGTGTTCTTATTTGCATTAATATTAGGATCCTATCATCATTTAAGTACTATACTTTTATTGATGGTTGTAAGTATTATACTTTAATTGATAGTATCAAAGAGTATGAAACTATTATAAAATTATACATAATAATATCAAAAAGTAATTATAATTTTAAATTACAAATTATAATTAAGCTGAAATTTTTATCGACACACTAAATATTTGGTAACCGTTTATACCAATATTATCGAAAATAATTCATTCACCAAATATTTATGAAAAATAATCAATATTCAAAACTGCTCACAAATAGTAATTTTTCATCAAAATTTCATGAATCGCATACAAACTTGCTTAAAGTATTTCAAGATGATTATTTAAATATTAAGTTTGTGCTATTTAATATAAATATCTATTTTTATATTTTTAGTTCATGATAGCTGACTTGATTTTTGTAAAATATAACGTAAATTATTTGCCTAAATCAAATATAAAGAAGTAACTTCAAAGTTATAGTTTTTATAAAATAAACTTGACATCCAGAAAATAATAAAAAAGTTATATATTATTTATTTTATTTTGTATGTAATAAATATAATAAGCACAAAAAGAAAATGTTTGATATGAATGTCATCAAAATACTTTAAAATTATTTCCCTGATTTTTAGCTTTTTGTGGATATTATTACCCACGTTCTTATGTTCCTGAACGTGTTTGATTGGCGTAAAATATATTGCGAATTCTCATTTTGATTTAGCTAATTACAGTTACCTTTGATAAAGCTAGGCTTAAGTTCTAGAAACAATCTTGTAATCGCATCAATACTTTAATATTGAATCCACTCATGCTAAGCAAAATTGGCGACAAACCACGAAATTGGCGCACAAGAGATAAAAGAGATGCGATTTTAAGTTTTCTTTCTTTTAATCTTCTCCTCTAAGCAACTGGACCAATGTGAAATGAAAAATCGAAATTAATTTTCTTACGAATGTATATATCGATTCCAATCTTTATGAATTATTATAACAGTGTTTCATATGTTGATAATTTTATTTTGGACTAGGCTTTATATAAATGCTGGAACTTAATTATGCAAAATATCAATTTTTCACTAATAGTATGCGTTTATTGATTTAAATACTTATATATATCATAAATGAATAGAACTTTGTAACCAGATATGATATAAAAAAATAGAATGACTGAAAGTCTTAAAAGTATACTGATGGAAAATAAATATTTTTCATCTTTATTGATTTAATTATTCATAAATCGCATAAATGCATAAAATCTATGTTTAGTTTATACTTATTCTTTGGGATGAATGTACCATAAATTTTTATGATGAATGTTAATATAATTTGTAATTCATTTTGTACAAAAGCAACAAATTTAATAATTATTGGATTTACTGTATTGGAAAATGTTTGATTAATTTACTATCATTTTAATTTTCTCTTATGTTGTATACTCGCTTTGTATCAAAGCTGGACGAAAAATATTTTAAGCTTGTAAATTGATGTACATATATAAATTGGACTACAGTATGGTTTAAAGCAGTAATGTATTCAATAACATTGAAACTTTATACATTCTCTTTACCTAAAAATAAATAAATTTCTAATATATACGAATATGTAACTATATTTATTGCGTTTCTGTGTATGAAAAAGAAAAATAAATGATACAATACAGAACATAGTTATTTACTAAAATCAATAAAGTTTTATGCTCAAATTTCTGTGTTCTAAACTTTATAAATATAATAATAAATTTAATATGAAATACATAATATTTAGTGAAAATTAAAAAAAAAAATAGTTTCTTAACATTTGATTTTACTAAGATAAAATATAAAATATTAGGTAATCGATTATAAATTTATCATGTCATTTAAAAATTTAAATTTTTATTTTTATTTGTACAGTGTGTATTTAAAATAAAAGAAATTCATGATTTAAACTACAAAATTCACGCACAAATCTGTATATATATTTCAGCTTTTTCATGTTAAATTGTAATTGTATGCACAATATAAAATTAGTTTCATGCTTTTCTGTGATCAACAGAAAATCTTGTTGAAAATATGCATATGTTTATATCAAATATCAATTATTTTATAGTTTATATGACTTTATAGAGCAAAATTCTAGTAAAAGAGTAACTTATGAGCAGAACTATTTGGCGCAGTTATAATTTCATACTTCATTACATGTATTTTGTAATTTTAGTTACTTTAAAAACCAAAGCATAATTCCTCTTAAAATATAATTTTAAAGTTAAGGAGAATATAACATGTATAGTAATAAGTTTCATCTCATTTATTGAATAATAAGCATAATTAAACCTATGCAATTAAGATGAGATCATGATGAATTATTTTTTATATTGTATGATTTTATGTACATCTATAAAATATCACACATAATGTAATTTACTGGTTTCAATAAAGCTCAACTGATCAATTCTGCTGTGGAATGTGAAGTATTATACAGAACATTTAATTTCAGGATTATTAATTCTAATTTTTTATCTGCATATCCAGTATAATTTTTTTAAACATATACATTTTAATTATTCTCTTTCACAGAAACTTGATTTCATTCTATAATATATTTTATAATCTATATTCATTTGTCCATTAGCAACATTCCATTTTTTTTGACTTCCGCATTATATATTTAAGCAATCTTTAACATAGATAAAAATAGAATATTATTGTAATCGATTTTAAATAATTGCATCTTTATAATAGCTAAAAAATATGTTAGGATGTGTACATCATTCAGAAAAATGTAAACTACAAAATTTATATTCAGATAAATGAAAAACATTTATATAAAAATCAACTGAATCACAAATAAATTTGACATCATAAAATGTAATTTCTATCTCATATACATAAATAAGTTCAAGTTATCCATTAATGTTATGTTTGAATTGTGCGTTTTTCCTGTTTAAAATAATTATCTGAGAGCTTTAAGAAGACAACAGTAGACGAATGGGAAGTTAAGATACTTTATCAAACACAATGTTTTCGCTTTTTGAAAGCTATTTCACTGACATCGAATAATATTTAATTGTTGACAAGATTAAAACATGAAAACCTCTTACGCACTCATCTCGATAGATCTCCAAGCAGAATACTGAAATACAACACCTATTTCACATAGTTAAAAATTATTGTGATCATAACCAGAACCACATATTATAATATCTTACTATTAACAAAATTTAAATTATTTCTTTTTAAAGTCAGTTATATTGCTTTTTGAGAATTAAATTCTATTTATTGCCAATAAATTTTAAAATATCGTAAAGAAAGTAATTGTATATCCATATATTACATTACTAACTACTAAAGAAATTCGAAACTGTATCATTTATTTATTGTCAGTTGCATTTTTAAAATAATCCTTCAACACTCACTGGTTTTGATAGTATCATAGTTTAGGGTTAAACATATAATACCTTCCTGAATATAGTATGATGTTTAACTATCAAATATTATATGTCCTCCAGCTCACACTGCGGTGCCATGGTCTCTTGATTACTGTAACACTAATCAAGAGGTATTGCTTCCAACCATTTTCAGTGTAGGCTATTTTAATACTGCATCAGTCCATCACACAGTGAGCATAATATGACGAAATCCAAATGTAGGGCAGGAAAGGCATGATAGGAAAATATATTGAAATTCAATTTATATTTAAAAATTAAAAACTAAAATTATTGAGTGAAGAGGGCATAATACATACTTAGTTAAACTTAATCCTTTATTAAATATTCTTAACTAATAAA
>JAPDSC010080573.1:0-10756 GCA_026290005.1 Latrodectus geometricus
CTTTGTTTCTTTATGATGGTGTTTTGAAACAAAGTAATTAACACATTAAAAATAATTAGGATAAATTATCTTTATTATGTTAATAAATTAGTATTTTCAACATTTGAGAACATTTTTGATAACTTCTCAAAATGCATTTCGTTTGAAGTATGTAATTGAGTGAATTATTATGATCAGAAAGAATATTAACAGTTCAAGATTGATTTTTTTTATCACTTCGTTTGAAAAAACTTTAATTTCAAGATGTTTCCACCACAGTATTTAAAAAAAAATCAAAACCTTGTATAGAAAATCATCTGTTTATTGATTTCTATTTGTGATATGAATACACAAGTTAAACTTTATCTTTTGATTGGTTAAGCTTTATCTTTTGATGTTTTGTATTTCTATAGATGTATTTTTGTTTATACTTTTAATATCTTCTAATGATGTAGAACAGTGATTCTCAACCTGTGGGGCGCGACCCCCTAGGGGGGCGCGAGCATATCCAAGAGAAAATTTTATTTAAAAAAATTGATTAAGTGACTGAAAGGAAAGAACACACACACACATACAAAAAAAATACATTTCGACATATTTAATAATTAACTTATTAAATTAAAACAACTCACTAAATTAAAAACAAATGTAATAATTATTAGTGACTTCCTTGGGCCTGTCTTTCAGAGCAAAGTTTTTCGAAGGAGGGTTTAATATTAGAAATAGACACTTTTAGTTCTTTTTCTATATTTAGCTGAGATCTATATTTTGTCTTCAAAGAAGCCACCGCAGAAAATCCAGTTTCACAATAGTAAGATGTTGAAAATGGTAGTAGAATGCGTAATGCCCTTGTTTTTAGTGCAGAAAACTCATCATCCACTCCTGCCCAAAATTCAAAGAGTGATTTATTACTAAATTGTCTTTTGGTTTCGCCGCTTGTCATGATGTCTATGAAGGTTTCTTACTCTTCGATTGAGAGTCCTTCGGGAGTATTTTGAAATGGATCCCTCTCCCACTTGTAACTTGATATCAGTTTGTCGTCAGCAAGAAAGTACTTTTTAAAATTCTTTGCTAGCATTGCTAAATGATTTTCAATGGTTACAAAAACAACTTTTACGTGTTGTTCTTCAGCCTTGTAAGTTTTAATACAATCATTCAAATTTTGTTAAGTTTTCTTGCTTTAAATTTCTGCTCCATAATTCCAATTTCCTACAAAAAGCATTAACTTTATCACTCGTATCCAATATATGTGTATTTGCTCCTTGCAGTTGAAGATTCGAGTTATTTAATTTCTCGAATATGTCGACCATGTAGCTCAATTTCGACACAAATAAACTATCGCGAAAATTCTCAGCTTCCGGTCTGTTTTCCTCTTCTAGGAAAATGGCGATTTCTTCTGTTAATTCATAAACACGTTACAAAAATTTCCTTCGTGATTACCATCTTGCCTCGCAATAAAATAGTAACGCTGAATGTACTGCATCCATGTCTTTACAAAGTGCGGAAAAGATTCTTCATTTCAGGGGTCTCATTTTTATACAATTTACTACGGTTACAACCGTAGTTAACACAATATTCGAACCAGGACTCATTTCTTTGGAAGCCAAATCTTCTCTGTGGATCATGCAATGTGTCCAGACGCACTGTGGCGATTTTTGTTTCACAAGTGCTTGAATACTTTGGAATCTTCCTGACATAGAACGAGCACCATCCGTGCATATTCCGACGCAATTTTTCCATTCTATGTTTGACTCGTTCATAAAACCATTTAAGATAGCAAATAAAGCGAGTGCTGTTGCTTTGAGTTCTATTGGTTTGCAGAAAAGTAATTCTTCTACTACTGACAAATCATTACAAATTCTAACATAGGCAATGAAATGAGCATCTTTATTACTATCTGTTACCTCATCGAGTTGTATTGAAAACAATTTGTAACTAAACTTCGACAAATGCTGACACTCAAAATCTTCAGCTATATCAGCAATTCGACGGGCAACAGTATCATTTGAAAGAGATATAGACTGCATTTGTTTTGCAAAATTATTTCCAAACATAATTTCTACAATATCAATCGCGGCTGGCAAAATAAGCTCTTCACCAATGGTGTGAGGCGTTTTACATCTGGCTATTTTATATGAAACTTTGTAAGAGGCAATTAAAGCTTTTTCATTCACAGACAAAGTTTTTTTAAACAATGATTTTTGCTTTTCATATGATTTTAATTTTAATTCGAAGAATTCTCTGGGTTTGTTTACGCACTCACTATGAAGCGTTTCCAAATGTCGTTTAAGTTTATTAGGTTTCATGCTGTCTGCCGCCAACATTTTTGAGCATATGATACACAGGGGCCTTTCTTCTTCATTTACTTCAGTACTAGTAAACCCAAAATTTAAGTATTCTTGAGAATATTTTCTTGATTTTATTTTCGGAACCACGCTCATCTGTGTACTTGTTGATGCTTGTCTATCGTCTAATGCTCGCTTACGCCCGTTTAAAAATTTATCCATGATTCTGCATAAGTCTGCTGCCGTGAATATTTAATACGGTGAATTGCAATTACACGAAAATATATATAATATACACATTCAGAATAGATTCAATAGCGATAGAAGGATCGACTCGAATGAGATTGTCTTGAATTGAAATTGGCGTCATAGAACTTTCTCCTTCTCCCTATGAGAAAACATTTGTTCACATCTGCGCACGCTCCTAGCTTAATTTTTTGCTGACCAGACAAATTCCAGACAAATCGAAACTTCTCGCGAAACCGTGAGAATGCCCGACATGGCGGGACGCAAGAGCAATAAAAAAAGCATAGGATTCTTGTTTTTTCAATGCTGAGGATCGGTGTTGCAAAATGTCAATAAATTTCGGTATTCTTGGTAATTTGTAAAGTTTAAAATTAAGGGTGTAGTGTAGGTTTAACGCCAAAATACTCAAAATACATTATTATTGTATATATTTTGTTGTATGCGGTGGGGAGGGGGGCGCGATGAAAATTATGATTGAAAATTGGGCCGTAAATACTAAAAGGTTGAGAAACACTGATGTAGATGCATTAAAGATACGATTGTCTTTTCTTTCTCAGTGAGCATGTTAAAAGGGGATATATATTCTATTTTACTTGACGATAGCAATCGAAACTAGTTAATCGACATTAATTTATATTATTTTCTTGCTAAAGAGATATCATTAGATATATAACTACAAATGATATGGATCAGTAACTTTTTTATGCAAAGAATACAAAACATTGATATCAATTATAAAAGATACACACATACATGATATTTTATTCTCTTAAATTCACAGTACTTCTGTGTTTGTTGTGAGCATAAACTGCTTTTTCATCAATACTTTTTTACTATCGAAATGATTGAATTTCGAAGATTCGATATGATTATCAAAGTATTGTCATTACATAAATGTTAGCATCTTGATTCCTTTGATTCTACTCCCTTAATTGAATTATTCTCCCCTAATTATTGTATTATATATATATATATATCTCAAAATTATTTAAAAAAATATAAAATCCTTTTTTTAGTCTTCATTTTGAATTATTTTACATACACATAAATAAAATTTTACAAGAAAAATAATTGTAAATTTACAAAAAAATAAGTTGTGCAAACTCCTTTAATAAGAATTAATAGAGTATGAGTTCACAACAAACAATGTATGAACTTCTGTTCATCGTGAAAGAAATGAAAATAAAATTAAATTCCAAGTAATTTCAATGAATTCTACACGATTGAGAAATAAATTCGTTTATTGAAATTTATAAATCACATGAATTTTTTCGCATATTTTAGGCTTTTCAATATACTTTGTGATATAGATTTGTTCAATGGTTCTCAAAAAGCGTGAAAAGACGCATTTTTAGAACTTTAAAGAATTCGTTTTTGTTATGACAGATATAGTCTTTTGTCTCAATTTTATTTTTATTCAAGTTTTAAATAGTAGCAATATATATATATATATATATATATATATATATATTTCCTTTTAAACATTTATCTTCATGAAAATCTATGCTATCTGAATGATGTCATTCATAAAAATGAGCAATAGAAAACAGGATATATTTATATGTATATATATATATAGTTTGGGTGTATTACAATTTAAATAGGTTTGTTCTTTCCTTATTCTAATCAGATTTTAAGTGAACTTTATCAGATTAAAATGCGTGGGATCATAAAATTTGCGTCTTTTTTTCCACCAAAAATTTTATTGGCATTAGTCTACTGTTTTAATTCAGGAAAAAAGTACGGTTTGATGATAAACTGTGATAAGTACTTTTGATTTTGCTATTTTTTTTTTTTTTTAACTATTTTTATACTTACAGCTCAATTATAAAAGGACATCCCTTAAGAAATTGCAGGAATATTTTTATTCTAGTACCTATTCTTCAAAGAAAAATCTCCTCCTGCTTCCTTATGCTTATTGTCATAAATACAGCACAAATCGCAATGCTTCTTGATTTATACTCTTATCTTTGAAAATTACAAATGTTTGCGGATATTTTTTTAATAGAAAATAATTTGAAAATATTACAACAAATAATCTGTTGGAATCAGATATTTAATGAGTTATCGAGAAAATTGTACATTTATGAAATCAACGTACGCTAATGTAGCAACAATTCATGCCAATCTCAGAAATAAGAGTATAATACGAATACCAGGATTAAGTTTCATATTCACAATTATCGAAATTATTTACTAGTGTACTGTTAGCAGCTCGTCAAAATAGGGAAGGATGTATTATCTATCAATAAGAATAATTTCGTAATTTCATTTTGGAATAGGGTAGAAGATGTTGAGCCAGACAGTTTCCAATAGATGTTTCAAATGTGGGGTATTTCTTTAATTTCATGTGTTAAACCACCAGAAAAAGTTGAATTATGGAAAAATAAAACTGAATGTAATGTAATAAATTTGATACTGGTGAGTCTTGAATTGATTGTAATACCGAACATGTTTGGTATAAAGAGAAAAGGAAATTTAAAATTTTCCGACTTGTTTAGGAATGATCATATCAATGAGGGGAAGCAGTGACGTTATTGGTAGTATTCGTAGAGGTAGATCCGTATCTAACCATGAATGAATGACAGTTTAATGAGTGAAAATGTGCTTTGGGTACCCTGCTTGGCGCGTTTTCAAAAACGTCGTTGCTATGGTGACAGGGCAGAAATAAAAACTTGATTTTATTAATTATTTAAATTCTCTCCTTCGGAGTTTGGCATAATGAGCGCATTAAGGATAAAAAAAAACATCCAGTTTACCACTTTTGCCCTGTTTATCGCCAACTTGGCGAGGAAGGGGACTTAAACCGAAATTCAACCGTTTAATGCCTCAAAGATTTGTAGACGAGTCATATATTACCGAATGAGATAGTATTACCCAATGTCGTAATACATGTTAAAGTCGCGTTGATTTTATTTTTTAATGTATAATTATTCAAGATTTTTTTAACCTCATTATATAGGTAAAACAATTTTGAGTTTAAACAATACACTACAATACATAGAATGGTTAACACACACACATGTTCTAATGATTTTATGTCTTTGTTGTATTCATAGAAAAACGCTTGTTTAGCAGATTATTGAGGGCATTATATTAAAAATATAATATGGTGCCTGTGTTAAAAATTTTGTATCTTTTTATAAAAATTGTATCAAATTGTATTATTTTTAGCGTAAGTTTTGATAAAAAGTAAATTGTAAATTTGAAAATTATCTTAAAAGTTATAAATTATAACTACATGTTTGTTAAAATTTACAGTCTTATTTATAATCTTTGATATAACCTTAACTTATTAATATTAAAATCCTTCACTGGAAAATGTTTCACAAATCCGAATTGGAATTGTTCACTGGAATTGTTTCACAAAATGTTAAAGTAATTTTGTAAACTATCGGGATCTAATAATATTCTAAGCATTGTAATGTGTTAAAAAATGGCGCATTTCTTGATGGGTTTTAATTTATAATTTATTTAGAAATGCCTTATTCACACATCTTCATATATTGTTAAATTTTATATAAAAATTTGCTTTTTTTTAATAAATGTGTGCAGTATATTAAACTAATATCTTTCGCAGAACTCTGGGCAGTAGTTAATAATGCCGGGATTAACGATGGTGGTGAAATTTTATGGACTAATAATGACATAATACAGAAAGTTGTTGATGTTAATACTTTTGGTGTTGTAAAAGTGACAAAAGCTTTCTTACCTTTGCTTGTGAAGTTCAAAGGAAGGGTTGTGACTGTTGCCAGTGCCGCAGGTATGTCTGTTTTTGTTGCCAAATTTTATATTACTAAAAAATTAATAATAAAAATGAACAGTTAATTTATTAATGAAAATACTTATAAATTATCATTATAAATAAATTCACTACTGAGGAATTGTGTAAAATCATTTGTTTTCAATAAAATAAATAATGCCTAGTTTAAATAAAAATTACTCATGCTGAATCATATTCAGTGCCAAAAGTCATTTAAAATAGCTATATGTGCTTTCATAAAGCGAATAAAAAATTTAATTAGCTCACTAATTTAATAAAATTTCGGAAAAATATTCTAATCTTTATAGATTATTAAAATTCACTGGTTACCAAAAATTATGGAAAATTAAAAAAAATAGAGATAACTCTCCCAAAAATAAGCCAATGTCAATGAAATTTAAATATGTTGGTAAATAAAGGAGCTGAAACAATATGACATTATGGAAAAACAGTGGCGCTGCTGTGGGAATATGTCATTTGCTAAAAGCATAAAAATTGTTGTCTCGGAGCAAGACGGCAATTGTCTCAGCATGTCTAAGATTAGAAATCTGGTATAGCGAAATTGTAACAATGGCCTCCAGACATCATCACTTGACCGAACAATTTCGATGGTGAGCTATTGAGTGATTAGAGATAGGACAAAATCAGGTAAAAGTTGGTTGATGGTTGAAGGTTATTCCGTCTGTGATTCGTAGAATTTGGCAACAATTTCTAACCCTGGATTCGGCATCCAAGAGGTCACGGCCGCGCGCTACTACGTTTGCGATGACCGATATTTGTCATTATGTGCTCGAAGGAATAGAGCCACAACTCCGGATGAACTCAAATACTCCTTCTCTGAAAGCTCTAGAAGGTTGACATCCATATCAGCTATGCACCGCAGTCTTCATGAACGAGTTTATTTTAGGCGACCAGCCATTTGCTTCCCGCTCACGTCATGCCATAGGCGGGAACATTTGCAACGGGCTTGTCAACATGTCCACTGGACGCATGATCAGTGGAGGACTGTTTTACGGAAGAGTCTAGGCTTAGCCTCGAAAGCGATAGTAGGCCCATTTTTATTTGGAGTGAACGTTTTACTTGTTTTCATCCATCAAACATCCGTGAAAGTGATACATAAGCATCCAGATACGGATAAGGCAGCGTCTATTTTTGGGATGGTTTATCTTTAGGAGGACGCACAGACCTCCATGCCTTTTCTAATGGAAATGTTAATGCTCACACTCTATAGATGGCATACTGGATTCTTATGTGCACCCTTATGCCAGGGGAATAGGTGATGCTTTCGAGCTACAGGATAATAATGCGAGACCACACGCATCGCAGATGCTCATCTTGAGCAGGAAACAATTGAGCGCATGCATGCCAATTCTATCACTGTATCTTAAACCTATAGAACATATTTGGAACGCTCTAGGATGACGTGCAGCTGCTCTCAATCTCTCTTAGGATCCCTGTCACGTTTTAAATTGCTTTAGAAGAGCAATGGCTCACGCTTCCTACGCATGGCTAAATAATGGAGAGCATAACACATGGCTTCGTGTGCTGTATTGCTTCTCTGGGGAATTGTGCCTCATATTAAGGGTTCTTTTGCGATACCAAAGTTACGCGTCACATTTGTTCATTGTATACATATGCTAATTTTTATAACACCATCATTGTCTGGTGATTTCTTTTTATGCTGTTTTTCACCTTCCTATGTGTTGTATAATGTATAAGTTTTATTAAATTCCACGCATAAATTTTTGAGTTATCGTCATTTTTGCGATTTTTCCTTAATTTATGATAACTAGTGTATGTGTCCAAAACTTATATTGCTACAATCATACAATTCAAATATAAATACAAATATTCAGAAACATCATGTATTATCACAGAAAATGTTTAGAGAAAATCAATTGAAGACTTCGTAAGCTTGTATTATGGAATGATTTCATATTTGAGAATAACACCGTTATTATTCTACAATAATTCATATTATAAATTCCTGCAGCATTACGTTATTTTGTATTTTACAAATTAACATGATGTAATTGAATAAAAGGTTTTCACACATTACAGTGGGTCAATCTTAAATTTAAAACACATGTTATTTAAACTTTATGTGCTTTAGATATTAACATGTAAAATAAAAAAACCTTATTCAACTTCATGTTAAACTTATATTTCCCATATCTACTTTAAATTACGTAAATAACATTATTATCACATATAATTGTTCAGATATTTCTAATTTCATATAATCAATTTAGTTATCTTAAAAATTTACAAAAAGGTAATAATTTTTATAGTCATTAAAGTGATATGCCTTATTATTAAATTCTCGATTTAATATTTAACTGTTAATCTTATTAACTAATAGAGTATTCTAGAACTTTAAACGATATGATCTACATTATCAGATGTTTGTGCTTAGCGTTTTTATTCACAAAAGTCCAAACTAATTTTTAAGTAATAACCACATAAGTAATAACTAATTTCAAAATAACAAAACAATAAGATAGTAGTTACCAGGATACTATATCAAAATGAAATAAAATATCAGTTTTGTGGAATGTTGTAGAAATATGATGTTCCTTGTTAAAATTACGACTAGACCTTTAATATTTTGATTGATATATCAGACAACTCAAGAAAAGAAGCAGAATTTTCTGAGAAAGAGAGAGAGTAGATCATAGCTTTTTTTTTTATTATTATTATTAGAAACAAAGGTAAGTATCATTTAAACCTTTTCTCAACTAATGTTTTGATTTCTTTTCAAATGAAATTGCCTTTGAATATTGCTAACACACATCTTGTGTGGGAGATTAACAGAAAATGAGTAACAACTAAATAAAAAAAAAAAAAAGAGTCTTTCCCCCACATTTGAGAATATTAATGATCAACGTGAAACCAGATTTTGCTGAAAAGCTAATCCCTTGTTAAGTGTTCATTTCTCAGTACACGTAAAAACCTTTCTTTTATTCTATACTAGTCTTCCACATCTATTATCGATTACAATGAAATTTTATTCTGTATCGTGGTTTGTTAGGGTTTCCCTACCAAAACCGTTAAATACTTAATTAATACTTATTACTTATGTAAGTAATAGTAAGTAATAATAGTATTAAGTAATATTTAATACTATTACTTAATATAAGTAACAACTAATTTCTGAAGAACAAAACTATAAGATAAAAGTTATCATGATGCTGTATCAAAATGAAATAAAAAAAACAGTTTTGTGGAATGATGTGGAAACATGACATTACTTGTTAAAATTACATGTCTAGACCTAAATTACGTCTAAGTATTACTTAAGTATAATAATACTAAGTAAGTAATACAAATAATAGTAAGTTTAAGTAATACTATATAGTTAGCTTAAATTAAGTAAGTTTAAATATTAGTTTAGTAATACTTAATACTTAAGTATATACTTAAGTAGTATATTTAAGTATTTACTTAAGTATATACTAGGTTGAGGAAAAAGTTATCCATTATTTTTTCGGTAGACGTCTGTAGTGATCGCTATCTCGTGAGGTATCTATCAAACAATTTCAAATTTATGCTCATTGGAAAGGTGACATTTGACACTAAAATATTCTCTTGCGGTTTTTTGTTTGATTAATCCAGTTATGAGTACAAGGTTTTAAAAGTAGAAGACAACAAACAGAAAATTCGATACATTTTAGTTTTTCTTTTATAATGGCGAAAATGCTAACCAGGTGACTAAAATTGTGAAAGGTGTTTATCGTCCTATATATGACTGTATCAACCAGTTGCGCACAATTTTGGTTTCGTCGATTCCGTTTGGGTATTTGGATACTAAAGATGCACCTCGCATGGATACAACATTGTCGAGAATGTCTATAAAATATCAAAAATTATCAAACTTGATAGCATGTCAGCAGTCGTAGCTTCGCACAAGACCTAAAAATCTACATGAAAACTGTTTTAAACCTTTTTACAAAGCGAATCTGAAAGAAGTTACAAAAAGTTCACGTAAAAATAATGGATTTCTTTTTCCCCAACCTAATATTTAAGTTCTAAGTAATACACTGTGTATGTTAAGTGATACTTAAGTGTACTTAAGTATTATTTAAGTATAATTTTTATGACCAACTTCTCTCTATCGCTGTTATCATTTCCTTATTAAATATTTAAGTATTACTTAAGTATTTAACAAGCAAAAGATTTCAGCGATATAGACAGTAGTTGGTTATAAAAATCGAGGAAAAACTTTATTCTTTAAATATATGTAATAATTGTATGAAATTTTAATTTATTTTCCTGCTAAATAAATTATTTTCTGGAACAAATAATTTCAAAACAAATATAATTTGCTTTAACATTTTCTTTTTTACAAAATGTGTGTAAAAATTTTTTTTTTAGAAAATGTGTGTGTGGATTGTTAATTTTTTTTCTAAGAATATTTTGCCTATACATATTGATTCTGATAATAAATTATTCATTCTCGCCAATAAAGATTTTTTTTTTTTTT
>JAPDSC010080584.1:0-11102 GCA_026290005.1 Latrodectus geometricus
AAAAATTTATAAGCAAACTCTTATCTTTTCATTTTTCAATCATTTAAATATTTATTATTTTATTGTAATTAGAAGCATACTTATTATATAACACCATATTAATAGTTTTCCATTTCCAGATAACAGCAAATTTTTTAATATTTATTTTACCTGTTCATGTTTAGTTATGAGCTAACTTATAAACATTTATTATACACGCAATCCTTTCTTAATGAATACCAGATTTTAGATTAAAATTGATTTCTTTCTAATGTAGAATAATTATTTAACAGTATAAAGTTCTGTTATGTAATAAATAGGTAATACACAAATATAGAATTTCAAGGGAAGTACAATATATTTAAATTAAATTATTAGTGAAATTTGAAAGAACAACCTAATTATAAAAATATCTAAAATAATAAAGAAAAAAAAAACATTAATCCAGCAAAGTATAAAGATTTAGAATATAATACACATACTTTAACTAATGAGCCTTCTGATGAAATAGCTTTGATGTAGAACAAAACATAAGCACTCTGATTCAGAACTTGCGTTAAGCTTACTTGATGAACCTAAAATTATAAAATATGTTAAAACTGTTTTTGGTACACTAAAATTTGACATTTAGTTTGAAATTAGCTCAGTGTGCTTTTAAATTGAAATGTTGTTCACATAAGTAAAGAAATTCCATAAAGAAGTATTAGAATATTGATATTTTTGTTTTTGTAAAATGAAATTATATTCTATACAGAAGGAAAAATGATAAATTAAAATAGAGACAAGAAATTAAAAGTTAATGAAAAGTAAAATACAATGAAACACAGATAATTAAATTTGTGTTTTTTAGATGCAGTTCCTGTAAGGTTTGATTTCATGCTCAACAGTAATTTTATGCATAGGAGGTCTAATCAGTCTGGAACCTACAGTTTAAATAAAGTGGATTCCAAACTGCTACAATATCCTATATGAGTGTGATGTTCTTGCTCTTACAAGATTCACTACTCTAGGTAATCCATATCCTAAAGAGTTACACCAAAACTCCATTGAGGGCCTATCAGACTTTATAAACAAAGTAGGCGACCCAAGACAATGGAACTAGGAAAAAATTGCGCTTGGTGCATGGAACAAAATGCAACAATGCAGAGGTGCCACATATCTGACAAGCTCAAGAAGAAGAAGAAACTGTTACAAACATGCACGCCTAACATGGGTTCGAACAAAGTAGGAAAAATCAATATAAAAGTGAATAAATAAGCTTACAGAAAATTTTTGTAAATTAACTCAGATTATTGAACACTATTCTTTCGTAGTAATCACAATCAATGCAGGTAAATTTCATAAAATGGATAGAAAATGTAATAATTTCAGAGTTAGGTGACATTTTTTTTCTATTCATATACTTTTGTCTAAGTATTTTATACCAGAGTGTCATTGTTATCTTAAATAAAAAGTAATTTTATAAGTTATTCAGCATAGTGTAAAAACATAAACATATTTTGAATTAGGACCAACCAATGGAAATTTTAACATGTAAAAAAATTAAGTCTTAAGATTAACGGTGCATTTAACAGTATTTTAAAAGCCACAGAGCAGTGAAATGTGCAAATTTTGGTACCAAAGACATTTATAGCATCAATTCACAAAACATTAAATTTAGGAAAACTGTTAAGTCAAAAGTTGTAGCAGGTGTTTTAATTTCAAATGAATGAGTATCATATTGCAAATATCAAGTGAGATCCATCACCTGAGAATCACTTTTTCATTATAAGTTGTGAGAATTTAGAAAGTTAAATCAAGATTTTTAGATATAGGTTAAAAAATTTAATAAAAATTTCCAAAGGCAAACCTGTTCCTATGATTAGAAAAAGGGACCAGTACATATATTTATTGTTATTACATATATTTATTTTATTAAAAGCAAATCTGATATTCGATTTTAAACAACATTCTGTAAAGCTACAGGCTTTATAATAATTTTATAACATTACCCTTTGATCATCCATAATATACCAGAAGCCATTAGAATTCTTCACATAACAATAGTAGTGGCCAGAATTACAACTTGGTCCAGAATGAACTAGAACAGCATTTAAACGGTACCAAACTGGTTCTCCCTGTAAAGAAATGTTTAAGTAAATAAAATTATTTTCAATTCAAAAGACATGTATATATCAACATGGAACTCATTAGAATAGAATAGTATCACACACCTTTGAATCTGACATATAGGGACGAAGATTCAATTTTTCAGGATAAGTTATCTGTTTAGTAATTTTTCCACCAAAGGATCTGTTGTAATCAAATCTGCAAGATATCATGTTGATAATACACATATTTAAAATGCATTTTTATAAACCAAAAATAATCTTCTCTTATCAAGAGAGAACTTTTAAACTGCTTGAATTAATGAAATCTCATATTTTAAAATGTAAAGGATTCAAACCTTTTTAACTGAAAAGTAGCTACATTTGGTGCCTTATACACAGTAAATCTCTTTTGAGCTGTAACTTTCATCTTGCATTTAGGACATTTATAAGAATTTTCTTGTTCCAATAATTCTGGTTGAGTAAATTTTTCTAAAGCCTTTTCTAAGGAAAGCACATTTTGCTAGAATAAAAAATAATCACACAAGTTATAAAATGTGTCATTTGAACTTTATGAACATTACACATAATTTAATTTTTTGGAGAACAACATTAAAATGTTTTTAAAAAAAGTTTCTAGAACTAGAAGATACTTATTAACATAGTAAAATAAATTGAATTCCAATATTCAAGCAGAAGTACCATGAAATATTAGCTGAACCTATTGTTATTATTTTCAATTACTTCATTAAGAAAATATTGTTAAATTTTTTAATAATAATAAAAGCTCACGATTATAGACATTTATATATGAGATGATTGTATCAGAAATTAATACATAACTGAATTCAAGGAAAGGAAAACGATTCTAAGAATTTAAATTATGGAATGGAAAAGGTTTAGAAATATTATCTTTGAAGAAAATGGATTTATATGCAAGTAAAAATTTCCTATCACATTGAATTGACATACATGATAAACAAGATATAAACAGTTTCGTTTTTATATATTTTTTTTATCACCAGAGAGCAATTAAATTATATTAGTAGAAATTATAAATTTTTAAATGAGTAAGAAAAAGTTCTAACTAAAAAAGCTTAGAAATTACTTTAATAATGAAACAGAATATGCTGTGTAAACTTACCTTAATGTCGAGAATAAAATCCATAAAATGATCAAATGTGTTACTTTTCCCTTTACATTTCAGACAAGTAACTGAAAATTAAAATAAATTCTCAACATTTTGAATGAATGTTCCCTTGATAAAGAGTAAACAAATTTTACATACTCTTACAACTTTAAGAAGGAAAAGTTTAAATTTATTAATTAAAAAAGTAATATTGATTAAAATTTATTATTATCAATTAAAATAAATCATCTAAAGGATCCCATTGTTCAAGCAATCATTTTAGGTTCTTGCCTAAGAAAGCCATCTAGAGCATGATGCATGATTAATAATTTTTAACATTATGCAGCAATTGTAACTCTTTTTCTTTCATTTAACCTTTTTTTTTTGAAATAAAAGAATATCAAAACTTCATCCACAGCTATAGGAAGTGCATTTGACCATTTTTCTACACATAAGTGTACAAAGTGGCAAAAACAATACATCACAAATAAATCTTTATTTTTCATTTTGAGAACTCAGAAATTTCATTCTTATCACAACAGTTGCATTATCTACACTCAGAGCTATACAGTTTTTCATATCAATGTTGTTTGAATGCAGTGTATTTAAACTAGTTGAGTTTCCTGATAAAACAGGCACTGCAAGCAAAGTTTTTTAATTTGGTTTTCCAGAAAATTAAAATATGTAAATACAATAGGATATAATTGTGAATCCGAGTCATTTGCTGCCATCAATAGAAACCACAAATGGTGTATTCTGCAAAATATCCATCAGTGACTTTTTATTTTCCTCAACCATTTTTTCAATTGTGGACATAATTAAAATATTTTCAATTCCTATCATAATTTTTCAATTATGGCAACAATTTTTGTTCTTCCAGATCCATTCTTTTTTTCAGTCTCACAATTTGGAAACCTTTTGGTTCAGAAAAATTGTGCTCCAAAACGAAAGTAAAGAAACCCTCAACATAGTTAAAAAAAAAAAAAAAAAAAACCCAACAAGCTTAAGGATTTTTTCTTAAAATACAAAATTGCAATCTTTTTTTGGATTTTAAATGGTCTTTTTCACTCTTACCATCATAAGCAATTTTAAGATCAGTACCACATACGGCACAAAATACAAAATTGACTCCTTTGTGATTAAAAAATTACTTATACTAAAGAGCTTCAATGTACGTTTTCCTGTTTATGCCATGTCAAATATAAAAATAATACAAATTCAGAAATAAAATATTAGCAATAATTAAACATGATCTTTTTGCCACCCCAAATACAAATACGAATTCAGAAATAAAATACTAATTTTACTTAGTGATAATCAAACACGAGGTGAGAGGACATATAACATAAAAGATTACTGTTGAAACAGTAAGATTAAACTTCTCCCAATCAAGAAGATAGATAACCAATGTTAAAAAAATTAGGAGGCTGCAGCTCCTCCCCCAAAAAATAATGTTCATTACACAGCTCTGTAAGTAAACACGAAGATTTGTGAAAGCCAGCATTATCGCCAACACAAAGACAATGAGTTGAACGTAATTAAACATTCAATTTTTGAAATTTCACAATTTTTGTAATTGCTTACACGAATACACAAAATTCCAATTTAATTTTTTTACAGTTTGTAGTAATTAAATAAACAATATTTCATGGCAAATAAATTTAAATATTTCAGACAATAAGTCCATAAAATAAATGGAAAAGATAATTGAAATCATTTAAAAATAACACTGTAAGAAGCCAACACACACATGCGCACAAATTTGAATATTAATGTTTTTTAATAAACAAAATTTAAATTCTTTTCCCATTCAAAGGAAATTATGCCTTTTCACAATTCAATTGCATTTTGTTATTTTCAAATGCATCAGTGGAAAAATTATAATTTAGACTTAAGCACACAGAATACTTATACATCAATTCAGTGCTTCAATAAAACTACAGAACATACTGCTTAAAAATAATAATTATTTTGATTAAAATACAAAAATATTAGAATTTTATAAAGGTTTCATAAATTCTTTTAACAAAACTTTCAGTATTCTCTTGATTTCTAATTGTACTAAGTACAATTAGCCTAGTTAATAAAATATTGTTAAAAAATTAAGATAAAAAATACTTACCTTGACTGCGGTGATAGCCACCAAATATTTGATTTATGACAGTTGTTTCTTTGCTAGCTGGGTCTAATCTAGAAAAGAAAAATGCCCATGTTAATAGTTTTTAATGGATTACACAATGTAAATTATTAATTTAACAACGTCATATCTAAGCTAAACACAACTTTTGTCAAAAATAAATATAATTGGAAGTATTTCAGTTGATATTTTTTGTTTTAGAATCTATCAAATTCTAAAAAAATGAAATTTTTACACAGAGAAGAACAAGTATTCCTTTTATATTATATGTAATAGTTAGATTTTAAGCCAAAATAACAGTTATTTCTTAATTTTTTATGACAAAAGATTATTGTTAAAATATGAACTATATATTATGAAAGAACCAAATGGTAATTTGGATATTAGTTTTACTTTTTTTATAAATATTACTATAACAATCAAGTACTTTAATTATGCAGCACAGATATTAGGTTGGGGAAAAAGAAACCCATTATTTTTACGTGAACTTTATGTAACTTCTTTTGGATTCACTTTGTAAAAAGGTTTAAAACAGCTTTCATGTAGATTTTTAGGTCTTGCGCGTTAGGACTGCTGACATGCGGTTAACTTCGATCATTTTTGATATTTTATAGACATTTTCAACAATGTTGTATCCACATGCGAGGTGCATCTCTAACATCAAAAATATCCGAACGGAATTGACGAAACAAAAATTGTATGTAACTGGTTGTTACAGTCTTATATAGGACAATAAACACCTTTCACAATTTTAGTTACCTGGCTATCTTTTTTGCCGTTACAGGAGAAAAACAAAAATGTATCGAATTTTCTGTTTGTGATCTTCCATTTTTAAAACCCTGTACTCGTAACTGAATTAATCAAACAAAAAACCGCAAGAGGATATTTTAGTGTCAAATGTCACCTTTCCAACGAGCATAAATCTGAAATTGTTTGATAGATACCTCACAAGATATTGATCACAACAGACGCCTACCGAAAAAATTAAGGATTACTTTTTCCCCAACCTAATATATGAACATGCATTATAGAACCAGGAATTTTTGAAAAAATATTTCATAAATATATTAAACAAAATACTAAATAAATGAAAACATTTAACCAAAAGGATATAAATGAAGAATATTTTGTAGTAATTAAGAGTAATTTACTATAAGAGCTTGCCTCTACTGTATAATATACAAACTAAATAAAATTTACAAAACTAAAATAAGAAATATAGTTTAATCCAGTTTCTACATTTATCATGTCAAAATTGCAATTTTGTATATTAGAATAGTTAAAAATATCAAAACAGCTTGATATTTAAAACAAAAATAAATAATTGGTAAAATCCAAGAAGCCAACTTACATTTGGCATAATTTCTAATTTTTGAACCAAGCGCTGCACAGTCATCACCCTGAGCTAAACTACACAATTTTTAGCAATTGGATTTTAAAAACCAGAGTTGTGCTATTTTAAATTTTTTGATATAGTTTAAAAAAATACAACATAAAACATAAAAATTTCAATTTAATAAACATTTTAAAAAGAAAATATAACTATAATAATTAAATTTTAATATTATACTTTTAAAATGAAACAATTACAATGAAAAATGCATCAAGGATTACTAAACCTCCAAAACTTTTTGCACACGTTCACATCAGGTTACGTCATAAAATAACAAGATTATGTTCTTATCTTATGATACAGTAAGCTAGTTTGGCATCTTTATTGTCGAGCAGGTTCGTATGATTGAGCCAAATAATTAATTATAATTAAGTTAAAAACAATTAATAAAAAATAAAATTTACTTACTTTGTATAACCATTATTTTGGGACAGACAGGATTTCCACAAATTGTCAATAACATATCGAAGAAATTCATGCGCATCTTCTTGTCTACCAAACTGAAAGTGCTTGGCAATCACTTGAATATAAATGCAAAAAATTAGATATACTTTTAAAAATAAGTAAAATGTAGCTCTAAATCCCTAAAAATGTATAACAGTAAAATATTAATTTTCAAATATAATTTTTTTTAAAAATTTTAAATACTCTCTCTTAACCCAGTCGTGACAAAGGTCTCGCGGACGCGACGCAGCGATTCCACTCTTATCAGCCCAGCGTCCTTTTCATGCGAAGAGCTGCGATTGATATCGAGAGACCAGCGTCGCGTATGCATAATCGGAACGTTTTATTTGAATTTTTAAATGCTACTAGATGGCGTTGAACGGAAACGGTTTTCACAACGGTCGACTCATATGGTATTTGACCTTCACGAATGGGCATTAGTTTCTGTTCTATGCTTCTGTATTTAATATATTTATTGATATAAACAAAGTGAGAATCGCGGCTCTTTAAAGGGCTGGGATTTTTTGCGAGCTGTGTTTATATTTTGACAGATTGTGGAAATTTAGGGAATGTTTATTAGTTAAAATGTTAGTGTAGAATTATGTTTGCCTTTTGAGGTTTGATAGAGCGAGATATGTAATATATTCGAAGGTAAAAGGCGAGGAAATATCTGCTTTGGAATTCAGATACAGGGTTATTCATCATATAATAGGAAAATTCGCAAAACCAAGGAGCTCAATATCTTGTCCAAAATTACTGGGCATTCAACCATTTTGTCTAACAGGTAGACATTTTCCAAAAATTTTTATTGATGCGAAAGGAAATAAAAGTAGAAGAAGATGTGTCGTATGTGCTAAAAAAACCGAAAACAAACATCATATTATGAGTGCAAAATATGCAATGTTGGACTCTGTGTGGATCCTTGTTTTGAACTATATCACATACAGCAGAATTTTTAAATTTCGATTTCATTCAGAATATATTATTATTCTTAATTTCCTCTTTTTTATTTCGTGTTTGTAATATTTGCAGCTTTGTTTTATTGTGTATAGTATTTGTTTTCATGTGCATAGTAATTTTTATTTTAATACCTATTAAATAGCGGTAAAGTATATATATAATTTATAAATTTGGAGTGTTTTTATAAAAATGCCGATTTTATACCAATTTTTTTGTAAAATTAGGCTTAACTGCTTAAAATGCGCAGGCCGCAAGTGACGCTCTGTTTCAGAGCATTCGGTCCTGTGATGAGAGTTTTATTTCTGGCGCGCTGGTCCGCAAGGTGTTAAAGTAATTGGAACTAGTCTAATTAAACATGATACAGAAAAAAATTGCCAAATAAACCCTTAAATTTTTTAGATATTAAATAAAATCTTTTTTTAGATATTAAGTAAAATAGCACTAACCATACTCGAATATTATTAGATAATGTTACATTATTATTCAGGAAAAGTCAATAAGATATTTTTTTAAATAATTAATTAATTAATTAGATACTAGAAAAGGTTCAAATGGCTAAATATTTTTTTAAAAATAAAGATATATTTACTATGTTGTTTTTATTAACCTGCATCTTATATGAAATAAAACAAATTATACAAATATGTTTTGATAATAATTTTCATTTTTCTCTGTGGGTGATTGCCTTTAACACAATTATCATACTTTTAACAGAAGATATATCAGCTATATATATAATAAAGTTTTGTTTATCAATTTATTTTAGATTCTAATTACTTTTAAAGTACAATTATAATTTAAAAGAAAAGCACTCATGAGGAAAACATTAAAAAGTATTCTTATTTCCATTTTGGACTTTATCCAGAAATCACACACATTTGATTTAAAAAAAAAAAAAAAAAAAAAAAAAACAACGAATGTGATATTATTTTAATATAAATTAATGACACACAATTCAAAAGAAATAATTTAAAATAAATGTATTACATACATTTTAATCTTTGATACACATCAACTGGTTTGATGATCTCACCAGATTTACCAATTGCCCGTTTCATATGCTTTTGAAGGAGACACATCATGCAAAATCCTGTTATTGTGCCTGAAATTTTGAAATAAAGAATTTAAAAAAAAAAAAAAAATATTCTATGGGCAATAAAGCTAAATCCAGTTTTAATCAACAGGGCATTGGCACCCACTTCAAATATATATAAAAAAATATATATATAAAAAAAATTTAGTGCATTGTAATCTAGCAAAATTTAACAGAACAATAAAAATAAATCTATAATGTAAATATACACTCTCACAGAAAACCAGAGTTTGTGATTTATTATTAATATTACTTTTAAAATATACATATAATTACATAAAATGTTTATATACAATACTTAATATATAGCAAAAAACAGCAATATTAATTAAAAACATAAAATAAAATTACTGACTTAATCATTGGTGCTTACAGAGTGATCAGCACCAGTTGGACAACAGATTTTATAGTTCTCCAAAATTCATTCATGATATATTTCGAAGTGATTATGTAGCCATATAAACTTCAAGGGGAAAAAGAATAATTTGAAATAACTCAAAATAAATTTTTACTTATAAAAACTTGGAAAAATTTAAGGCAAACTAATTTTTAGAAACTTAACATTCCAGAAAAAGAAAACAAACACTAAATTATTCACTTTAAAAGCTTAGGTTGTGATAAATTAAAATGAAATTACACACAAGTGTGCACAATCATATTACACCATACAAACATGTTCCAACCTGGTAAGCCAGTTTGGCACATTTATTTGCCCATACTGGCACCTAGTCTTAAGTCAAAATTTTGTAAATTTATCAATTATTATTTGAAAACTAATCATGTAATTTGATTAGCAAATTATAAATTTTATACTAACATTTAGAAGGATGATCATTATCATGAAGGAGGTAGTTTGCCAGAGGAGGACAATATGTTAAGCACTGGATAACTGTGTTCATAAAACAAGTATTTCCTAAATTATTAAGACCAGCTCCTATCTTGTGTACTTGCTTCCATTCAACATGTATTTTTCCTGTATAAAGTAAAGTCTTTGGTATTGGAATACAATCTTCTGTGATCTTCTCTTTACTGCCATTTAAAACAATTTTTTCTTTATTCCCATTGATAACAGCTTTTTCTTTATTTCCATTTAAATTGAAGTAAGAATTATCTGCAAAAATTTAAACACACAAAAAATGTAACCATAATTGCAAAATCAATTTTATAAAATTGTTTATAGTTAAAAATTATTTTCCAAGCAAATGAATTAACATTTATGCACAAATAAAAATCTTAATAAACTAGATAATATAACAATCAAAATGTAATGTTATTTAATTATTACAAATTATTGTCAATTAATTATTATAAATGTAACAAATTTCAATTTAGAATCACTTACTAAATGTATTCTTGTTATGATCAACAGATTTTACTTGTTTATGTGGGCTGCTAAATGATTCTTTCGTAGTTATAATAGTAGTCATATTTTTCTTTAATTGTTTAGAACAAGAAGAAATGACTTTATTTTCACTTGGAAAGAAATCTATAGAGTCAGAAGCAAGTAAAGATATTCTTGAACCAACGACAGCCTAAAATATATTGAAAAAAGGAATAATTATAAAAATAAAATAACTTAAACTTATACATAGATAAAATTTCATATATATGAATTACAATTATTACAAACAACCAAAACCTTTATAATTTTACTGCAAATGCATGAATAATTTGGTATGCCATTAGGTCCAACAAAATTTCTATCATTAACATTTAAATTTTGAAGAACTTTAGAATAACTAATTTCATAACATTAATAAGATAAAATCTTTTACTAAGGTTATTATCTTATCAGGCTTGTTTACAAATCCTATTCTAATCTCCTAAATACCTATCACTTAAGCAAAAAAAAAAAAAAAAAAAAAAAAAAAAAAAAAAAA
>JAPDSC010080592.1:0-26642 GCA_026290005.1 Latrodectus geometricus
CTATATAAAAATAGAAAAAAATACCATTTAAAAAGTCCTCGCCGATTTAAATAATTATAAAGTGGATGTTATGATTTATTTATTGCTTGCATAAACAGTCAAATATTAATGTGCTTTACATTCTACATGAAATATAAATTTATCTTTGCTTAACGATTAATTAGTATTTATTTTTTAATAGCGGTATCAAGAGAGACAAATTTCCAATAATACATACCAATCCCACTAAGATATTGGCCAAAATTTTCTTTACAACTGCTCATTGAAAAAGCTAATCCCATTGACAAATTGACTTGTTCTTGATGGGTGGACAAAATTGTATATTCGACATTATTGGTGAAAACGATTATTTGTTGAACTCACAGACCCATTATAAGTAAAATAAAGTTACTTATACATGATCTCCTGTAACGAAAGAAACAACCACTTTTTGGTTAAAAATATTAATTTTAATCTTGGTAAATCATTTTAAGTTAAGGGTACTTTCTTTTGCTTTCATATTAAGTAAGATATTATGAGTTCAATGATATTTCTTATTTCTAAGTTTTATGCGATGCAACATTTTAAATAAGTAAAAAAAATCAAATTGTAATCAAAATTTTACTACAAACTTCTTGCACCCATATGGCTATGATACTTTTTAATTAGCAGAAGAAAAAGATTATTATATTAAATCATTCTCTTTATGACTTTTTCATTTCATATTTATTTCATTAATTACCTATTGATCCTTAAATATAAACAACAAATTATTGTTTTGTTAATTCTTACATTCTGACCTTCAATAACCTTCTGTTTAAAGCTGTCCGTAAGTCGCTTGAAATGTTCACCAAATTGCAACAAATCTGTGACCGTCTTCATTAAATTATTCATTATGGATTCAAATATTCAGAGATATTATAATATGAAAGCACATTAAAAAATTCAACGAGGAAAGTTAGCTCTGGGAGAAATAATTTCAAGTTACCTTTCTAAATAACTTGGGAGCTTTAATAATTAACTCATGTTATCTCCTGAAGTAAATATCTTTATTTTAATACATGTTCTAACCTGTGTAGATTAACACATTATAAACAGCAACTACTGTTGAACAACTGAATTACTTACAGGTCTTCCGAACACACGCAGGCCGTAAATATAAATGATATTAATACTTCAGATATGAAGCGGAGATTAAAGTGCATTAACACTTAAAAAATTGGCGACCAGATATAATAAGTAAGAAAAACATCCTCGGACCTGATTACACTTTATTCATTTACTTTATCCGTCCATAAAGACGGTTATCGAGAATTGATGGCGTAATAAAGTAGTCCGGTAAAACCTGAACAGATGCGTTTTAACACTTCCAGTTAAGCGATGTTATCAGGTGTAAGATGAAACACTTCTGTCAGTATGGCATGGAAAAAACCTCAAATGAAACTATTTAATGTACTTCATAGGTAGTAAATTGGGGTTGAAGAACTTGTAAGGCATATTTTGGCACCTCTATCTTCCACGAACTTATTAATCTTGGCGAAAGAAAATTAATTATTTTTCGCTATATTTGCTTTAATATCCTAACAGGAATGGATTAATTGGTTATTATATCATGGCTTATGACATCAATTTATACTTATTTATAAAGATTTTCAAACTATTATGACTGTGTTTTGGAAATTTGATATGCATAACTATGTAAACTGATCCTATTTATATTGTTAGTTTAGTTATGACGCCAAGACAGCTTATCAATTTTTCACATTTAATTATACAAAAAAAACTAGATGCGTACTTAAGTTCAAAGAAGTTGGTATCTTTTTCTGGCAGCACCCCAGGGGCATAATTTCGCAGGATAATTTAAATGTTTACTTGCAATGTATTAAAGTTATCTTTTCCTATTCTTAAATTACCATTGAATGTTCTAACATTCCACTTGATGAATGTTGGCTATTTTTAGCCTACTTTTACAAAGCTTATCAATCAAATGAGACGAATTATTTTACTTTTAATGAATTTAGAAATCTAGATACAATTAGAAAGCGGAAATAAGTTTTTAAAAAATTATTGAAAAATACATTTAAAAGTCAATACACACAATTGCATTTGCATTCACCTTGTTCTTTGCAAATCATGAAACAAACCCTTGCTGTCTGACATTAAACTTAATCTGGCATTATCATGAGTATGTGATACACAAATATTTTGCTATCATTTATTTTTTATACAAGTTTCTCTCGTTTCTGTTGGGCAGTTCTTTCTTTTTTGTATCACCTCTACGACCCTCACATTTAGAGCTAGACCATACTCATTCTGTTTCATAGCATTGGCGTCGTAAATAACGCCAAGTCGGCGCCAAGACAAGGTGAAAGACTGAGTGCGAAAAAATATTTAATGAGGCACAAAAAAAATTCTGTTTTCCATGATAAAAATACATTTATTTCTTTTCGCTTCTAAATGAAAAAAAATAAAAGAAATTAATGGCTTTGTGAAATGCAACCCTTTCAATGATTTATTATATACTAGTATTAAGGTCTAGTCTCATAGAGTGTGGTTTCTATGCAAACATTAATGTGCAAGTGTTCGTAACCTTTTCTCGTCTCTGCATCCCAAAGAAATTTGTAACAAGATTTAATATTCCCTTGACACCAACAGCTGTTTTTTAATGTGAAACATTTTGATGAAAATAATTAGGAAAATGATATTTACAATTACATATGAAAGTAATGTGCCTAGTTTTCTTTACTCTGGCTTTAGATAAAAAATAAAATTAAGAGCAAGAAATAAAACCACAAAAAAAAATGCTATCAATTAAACTTATTCATTTACTGGATTATACAGTTTATGTATTATAGATCTTAATATTTATTAGTTGCATATCTTTATAGAGCTTAATAGTTTATAATGAAATATGGTCATGCCTTAAAAAATAACTTAATCATGTTATTTAGTTCTTTGAAAATGAATATCTTAGCAAATATTCTATTGTTTGTTATTGGAGTTATATATGAAAAAATTCTTATAATCTTTGAAGAAAGAAAATAAAATGTATACACACACACACAAGAAAATTTTATCACTTAGAAATTTAATTTAATATGAAAATTATTAAGATTTTTTAGTTTCGTTTCTCGTCACTATAAATCAATATTTCGCTTTCATTAGGGAAATTTTTTAGCAAATTAATATAGTTCAGGGATTTTTTTATTAGGGTTAATTTTAAAGGTTAGAAATGACTTTTTTTTATATCCATACCCAGAAGTAAACGGTAAAAATGGTGACATGACAAGTGTTGTCGTTATTGAGTAGAAAAATTGAAGCATCATTCATCAGGAATATGCTGAGAAACAGTTTTAAATTTGTTTTATAAGAACAAACAGCAGATAGGTTTGTGATACAATAAACCCCGTATGTTTACATATAGCATTGTGTTCTTTAATGGTATAATGAAAACTAGTCAAAAGTATGATTATAAGTGTTATGCCACATGAAAAAAGCAACTCATCGTTGCTATATATCAGGGTGGCCAAGGCCGCGGTCTACTGGTAAACCGCGAAGACATTTTAGTTAGTCCACGTGACTATCCGGATAATAATCTCAGATATTAACAGATTAATTTATGACATACAATCAATGAATTATTTAAAATAAAAATTTACTACAGTCTAAGCTTTAAAATCCAAAACAAACTGTGCAAAGATTTACGATTTAAAGATTTATGATTTAAAACCTAAAACAGACATGATAAACACGATTAAAACATTTAAAAAAAACTATAGAAAGGTATGTATCTCAATTAAGAAAACATGAATTGAGGAACTTCAAAAACATGGAGGAAGAGTGCATCCATAATCCAAACCGAGACTTCGAAGATTTCGCTTAATACTTACTTGTTTAGTTTGAAGAATTTGAAAGAAGATTCGCTGACTTAATTAGATTGAAAGAAATACTCCTTTTTATGATATTTCCATTTAATGAAAATGTCAACATTTATGGAGTATCTGAGAAAATAGGATATTTAATAGATCATCAGTCACAGTCGTGGAAGAAATTGTTAAATTAAGATGAGATAGATTTCTAAAATCCAGAGCATATTTAGCGATGCTGATTTTTGGAAATTAATTTTTGAGGGAAACGTTTTCAAATGTTTACAAATTGATTTTGTATTTGAAATCATACTTTGGATCGAGGTATCTTTGCGAATCTGCTTTTTCAACCAGGAACAAAAAACAAACATTGGTCGCATTTAACAGATGAACATTTAATTTCGTGTTTATGCATTCCAATAAGCTCGTATATGAATACTTTGATTAATTTCGTCAGTAAATTTTTATTTTGTAAATTATTAAGTTAATATCATACATAATCTTATGCAGTGCATCGCATCTTTGTCAAATTTCAATATCAAGTAACCAAGCATACTTTGGGAAAGGCCCTACATAAAAACATCATTGAAATATTTCATGTTTAATTTACATTTTCCTTTCATTGCTGAAATATTAAATTTATTTGTAATTGCACTTTCCAGATAAAATATATTTTAAGTAAAGATTATTTTTCTGTAAAACGGGAAAGCTAATCAGTCGGGACATAATTTTTAAATGTAAATATTTTAATAAATATTTCGCAGCGAGTTTATTTAAAATGTAAAACTTTA
Source organism: Latrodectus geometricus (assembly GCA_026290005.1). Lineage (NCBI taxonomy): Eukaryota > Metazoa > Arthropoda > Arachnida > Araneae > Theridiidae > Latrodectus > Latrodectus geometricus. The sequence continues at coordinate 4,637 of JAPDSC010080592.1, forward strand.
TTTAAAATAGCTTTACATGTATCATTTCCATTTCTAAGGTAAGATGGCCTCTTCTCTCTCTTTATATATATATATATATATATATATATATATATATATATATATATATATATATAATCAACCCTCAACCACTGCATTATGTGCCACCAAAATTTTAGAAATATACATGTGAAGCTTTTTTTATTTGTTTAAATCAAAGTAAAATATGTAAATCAAAGAAAACTTAAAAAAAAAAGTTAAATACCATATTTCTTATAGTTAAAAACTGCTTTTATCGTTGACAATTGGGACTTTTAATAAAATGAAATAGTTACCTGACGTGAAGAAAATTCAAGTGTTCCCAGCATTTACAACGACAATTTTCTGTACATTATTTACTTAAATTCGGATTTTCAGTATTTACCAGCATAAAAAAGGAAAAGAGATAGCGTCTCTTTATTGTAGAAGACGATATGGGAGTAGTATTTTCATTTTTATGATCAAATATAAATGAAATTATCAAAAAACATCTAGCTGAGATTTCTCATTAATAGTATCTTTATTATTATATTACAATTAATCCCTTAATAAATGCACTGTAATTTTTGTAGTGCCTATTATATCATTTTATTTTACATTCAAAATAAAATTATTTTCATAAACTATTTTACATAGTGCATTATCCGTAACACTTTTAAACATTTTTTTTTCTTTGTGTGTTGCCACACACAAACATATATGTGTGTGTGTGTGTATAATATATATTTATATATTACTGAGAAAAGCATAACATGCATAACTGCATCATTACCTTACAGCGGAATTGAATAATGTTTAGACAAAATGAACAAATAAAATGTATGTTTCATTTCAAAAATGGAAATGATATTTTTGAGATATATTTTGGAAAGCATATTTTAAGTAGTTTCCTGTACTTCGTTGAATGTACGATTTGAGTGTATTACGCGCTGCCAGGAAAAATCATCTCAGAAATTACGAAAATATATTTGATAACATATCATATAATGGCCTTATATTGTTAACCATTGTTATTATCATTTGTACTATATATGAAGCACTAATTACTCTCTAAAGGAATAAAATTTATTTTCGATAGAAATAAAATGCTTATATTCAAATACAAATATTTTCACTAAATTTTAGCAACCCAGATTAGTATCTTTTTAATAAAGATTTACAGAAAAGTTTTTTGTATAGTTATAAGCTTTTTTTTATAATTTGTTATTGAATATAAATTTATGTATTCTATAAATTTGAAATAAGATTAAAATGAGAAATTTTTGCAGATTTATAGATTTAAGTGCACTACAAACACATATTCATAAAGATATACCATCAAAACCCCTTGATTATAAAAAAACAGATGTGCGTGTATTGAAATATCAATTAAAATAATTAAGAAGTCCCTTCCAATAGCCCGCGCGAAACAAACTCTAAACAGACTCCATATTCAACACCTGAATTTACATAATCCTCGAGTAGACACGAAAGGTTCCCATGTGTGACAAATTGAGTCTTGGTCACAATTAAGAAAACCACAACTGCCCAGACAACAACAAATCCCTAAAAGCATTTGAATCGGCTCAGACTCTCTCAGCACCTTCGCTGTCCGGTTCAAGGGATACGAATCACCACCTTGACGACACAGACTAATTGAAAGCGTTCCGAGACCCAGAAAAATCTCGCTCTTTAATGCTTTTTTGATCGACGTGTAGGAACTTGAAACACGTGCTGGGGAAAACCCAAAAGCCGGGTACTGCGTTTTCAGGGTCAACAGACACGCACGTTCTCAAACCGCGGACCCAAGTTCAATGCACCCCCCTCGCTTCTCCCGTACCCCTTTCGTCTTTTTCGGATTCTGACTTCCAGTTGAGAATGAATTCCACCTCATTTCGACGGGTGGGAACACTTTTGATCAGCGCGTGATTTCTGTTATTTCCTTTCGATTTTCTTGTTGCACTAATTATTTGTTTTACAGTTCGCCTCCAGCGAAATTTGTCGACACAAAAAAAATGATGTATTTCTTGTAACTTCTTACTATGAAAATCGGTTTCTTCACACTTTTGGATAATATTAGGTTGGGGAAAAAGAAATCCATTATTTTTACGTGAACTTTATGTAACTTCTTTTGGATTCACTTTGTAAAAAGGTTTGAAACAGCTTTCATGTAGATTTTTAGGTTTTGCGCGTTACGACTGCTGACATGCGGTTAACTTCGATCATTTTTGTTATTTTATAGACATTTTCGACGATGCTGTATCCACATGCGAGGTGCATCTCTAACATCAAAAATACCCGAACGGAATCGACGAAACAAAAATTGTACGTAACTGGTTGTTACAGTCTTATAGAGGACGATAAACATCTTTCACAATTTTAGCCACCCGGCTATCTTTTTCGCCGTTACAAGAGAAAAACGAAAATGTATCGAATTTTCTGTTTGTTGTCTTCCATTTTTAAAACCTTGTACTCGTAGCTGAATTAATCAAACAAAAAACCACAAGAGGATATTTTAGTGTCAAATGTCACCTTTCCAACAAATCTGAAATTGTTTGATATATACCTCACGAGATATCGATCACTACAGACGTCTACCGAAAAAATAATGGATTACTTTTTCCTCAACCTAATATTTATTTAAATTAAGGTGAAGCATAGATATTTAAATATATATAATCTTCTTGAGGATATTATTTCTTCTTGAGCTTAAGTTTAGAAAGGAAGATGCCAAAATATATGTTGCCCCTTGTTGTTATGATATGGATAACAGTGTCCAGTAGTTTAGATCAGCAGAAACAGACAATTAAAAACACAATGTAAACAAAAAAAAAAAAAAAAACCATTTAAATTGTTTTTTCCGATTTAAACTTACCATAAAGTACATAAAGTAGATGTTATGATTTATTTATTAGATGTATATTTAATGTTGTATTAATTTATTAGTTGTATATTTAATATGCTTTACATACTACATGAAATAAATTTATCTTTACTTAATGATTAATAAGTATTTAGTTTTTAATAGCGGCATTAGGATAAAATCTACAAGAGTATAAAATAACTAATCCCACTAAGATTTTCAACAAAATTTTCATTCCAATTCCTCACTGAAGAACTAATCCCACTAACAAATTGACTTGTTTTTGATGGGTGAATAAAATTGTATATTCAACATTATTGGTGAAAACGATTATTTGTTTAACTCATAGACAGGAATTATCGCTTTTGATCGATCTCGTGTTTTCGTCTCAGTTTATCGCAGTTTGCAATGAGGTGGCTCCAATATGAGGTCTTTTTCATAATAAATGTTTTTTCCGTATAATCTATTATATTTTTAATCATACCATGCAATTTTTTATGTTATGTGACACCCATCCATATTATATTTTCGATTATTCGCCTAAAAAAATTATACGGCGTTGCCGATTAAGCAAAGCTTTTATTACTTTTACTCGAAATAAGTTCGTGTGGATAATATGCCGCTGCGGATTATATGCAAGAAAATACAGTAATTATTATTTTTTCTATACTTCACATATGAAAACAAGCTATTTTGTCTTATAATGTATATATATATATTTTATATTCAATGGTTCATGTTTTAAGTCAACTCGTTTTATGAACACTAAGGTATGATTTATAACTTGACATTTCAATTATTTTTCTTTAAGCATTCAATGGATCACAACTTAGGTTACAAAAACACAGTTTCTCCACTGAGAAGAAAATATTGCAATCTTTTTTCCTGCCAATGAAAATTTCCAGAATATTTTCATTCAAATATTTTTCATAAAGAGTTCATTTTTTTAAAAGATTATTTACATATGTATTCATTAAAGAATTTATTTTTTCAAAGATAATTTACCTATTTTTTTCATTAATGTACAGTAAATTTAAAACCTGCAACGAAATAATGTTATGAACAAATGTTTAGTTTTGCCTAATTTATAAAATTTTATAATTGTAAAGTGAAAAATTAAGGCAAAAATGCATCAAAATCATAATTTGAAAATATAATATATTTTTATACATAATAGTTTTTTTGCACAATTTTAGTTAAATTGGTTTCTACTGATATTTCATAAGACAATTACATTAAAAACAAATCATGGCAATTTATGTAATAGACAGTGAAAAATTAATATCACAAAATAATAGATGAATAAATTTAAAACAAAAAAAAATCATTCCATCTGTTATTTTATGATAGAAGTTATAGCAGCAAATATTATTGTCATTTATTTTGAAACACGATAAGACAAGCTGATTAATAAATTGTAAGATCTTGCAGGTTATAATCAATGTGCGGACTTAATGAAATTGTGGATTGTGTCCTGAGGTAAAAGTGATCATTTATTGCCAATCATTAAACCATTTCCTCTTTCCGCGCCAATCAGTGGTGATAATGTATATAAGTGGAAAAAAAAATCATGTCCTCAGATCATCTCTAAAGGTTGGGTGTTAAGCGATGCTACAGAAACATCGGAACCACACACGGGGCTGGTTACATATTGAGAGCGTTTGGGCATTATTATTTTGAAAAGAAATGACATTGAGTCCGTCATGAAATAAATGTAGTACTACAGGGAACATCATTATCTAGATATTATTGAGTTATCATAGTGCTATTAATGCCCATCTGTGATGAGAGATTATTAAAAAATTACTCTTTATACAACCAATTATCACACTCTGGGATTTCATAATCATAGTCTTATTGGATTTCTTATCATGTTCGCGAATTTATCGTATGCGACTATCAACTTTGATAAATAAAAATATAAATTGAATTGCTTTTAGTCACATAATCTGAATTATATTTTGGTTATATGTTTCATTTTATAACTTCTCCGTCAATATTAAAGTAATTAGGATGTGTTGATATTATGCAACACTTCGGGAAATTATTAATATTATGACTTCAAAACTACATCATTATAAATCTTAATGTATAAAAATATACTACATTATTCACTCACTGAATTATAATAATTTCGTGGAGAGGCCGCGGTGGCCTGTTTGGTTAGGGCGTCGTTTTCGTTACCAAACGGTGGTGAGTTCGAATCTCGGTTTAGCAGAAGATCCGTCGTGTTCACTAATGGCGACTGGGGCACGTTAAATCTGTCGGATCGTAATGTCCTCCATGTTCCCATTACAAATTATTACCTCTGTGGGTGTATGGAACCAGGCTTAGGATCTTCACTGGTTTCAATCTCTAAATTCTAAGATTCAGATGGTGTTGCCATCTATGAGCCAAAAGTCGTACTTCCATTTTCGTATGAGGGTGCTTTATTCAAAAACGGAAGACGCTGCCTCTCTGACTTCATTTGCATAGTCTCTCTGACGGGCGGGCTTGGCGTTGCCAAGTGTCATCAGAAACAACAACAATTTTGTGGAAATTATCAAATATCAACTGTCGCGTTTATTTTTGTTAACATTCATTATTATCAGATGTTGGTAAGAATGTTATGTTTACTCTCATAATCTTGTACGTTATTTTCAATCAATGAAACTCTCTTTAATGAATACTCTTTTTTGATGATAAATTTATAATTTTGATGATAAAACTTTTGTTATGAAAACAAGAATAACATAGTGAAACTAAATAGATTTTTTTAATTTTTTTTGGTATGAGTATCAAATTTAAAATCATATTATGGCTCGCCACTCAAAATGACACAGACACACACTGATGGAAGCTTGTAAATACTGTTAAATTTACATCATAAGTTTGCGGTGATGAAATATGCAAATAATTAGTTTTGCAGAGCCTTCACACATCAAGGGGTGACTGTAGTGCCACCCTGCATGCACAGTATAAAAGGAGAAGAAGTTGCGATTTGAAGTATTGCAATTATTTTTTTGTGCATTTCTTGTGTAAATTGATTAATCATGCCACGTCTATGACATTGAGCGTCTTTCCATCAAATTATCGAGCTTGATCGGAAGAATATTATCTTATAGGGCTTGCGGATAAGTAATTAATGACATCGCTGATATCATTGGACGAAACAATGCTGAAAATCACGAAATTATGTGAGAAAATAAAAAGGTATTTGATTGGTAAAAGTGCCTCATAAATGGATAGTAATAATGCCTATTTATGGTTCATCTAAAGCTTGTAATGTTGTTGCTAATTTTGAAGGCACTTGGCAGCGCAAAGCCAGCCCGTCATGACTAGGCGTCTTCCATTTTAGAATAGAGTACCCTCATACGAAGGTGGAAGTACGACTTTTGGATCATAGATGGCAACACCATCTGAATGTTACCATTTAGAGCCCAAAGCCTGGGTCCAACCACCCCCAGAGGACTTAATTTGTAATGGGAACATGGAGGACATTGTGACCCGACATATTTTACGTGCCTCAGTCGCCATTAGTGAACACGACGAATCTTCTGTTAAGCCGGGATTCGAACTCACTACCTTCCGATAACGTGAACGACGCCCTAACCAACCAGGCCACCGCGGCTTAAACCTTGTAATACAATGGTTGACAGTGTACTACAAGTTGTGAATACCATTTACTTTTCTACCTATTAAAAAGTACTAGTATCAAATGTGCTAGAATATTTATGAATTTTGCAATACAATTTATTGATATTATTATATAAATTAAGGAACTGATCATAACTATAGAAAAATTACATAGTTATCCACTATTCCATTCTATCAATTTATTTACCTACATATGTAAGCAAAAAAAATTAAATATAATTCCTGCAAATTACAACTACAATCGATTTTTTCTATAAATTAAAAAAATCAAAATTTAAATTTTAAACCAAAACTTAGTTAAATAAATTATCCTGTAATTAATGGTATTTACTTTTTTTTGTCGAAGAAATTCCTTTCACAATAAAAAGAATAATTACTTTTGACTAAGTGCTCTTCATTTCTTTCGAAAATGTTGTCAGTCTTATCTTTAGAACAAGATGGAGTAGAACTGTCCCTGAGTAAATGAAGAAAGAAATAACTATTGTTTTCTTTAGATGTGCTTACTTGGCGAATTCAGTTTCGAAGTACACAGAACAGTAGCAAAGATTGCGGAGAGACAACAAAACAGCGTGGAATGTGGCAGTGTCGACAGAGAGTACACAGAATTCATTTAAAATAAGATTTAATTCCAGTGACTGTCGATCGAGAGGATGAAGTACTCTCAAAAATGAAGACAGGCACTCTCAATCTACTCTTTGTTTTGTCTTATGGTGAAATAATTACTGAGTTACTTTGAATTTAGAAAGCTGCTTATACCATGGATTCTTTTTCACAAATTTATTTAAAGTCAACTAAATGTAGATCTGTACAGTTTTCTGCAACATTTCAGAGTTTCAGATAAGATCTATTTGAGTTCTGAAAGTTACAAATTTATAGATGTATATATAAGTGGAAGCTTAGAAGTCCGTTTATGGTAATTGTTTTGTTAAAGAACAGTAGATAACTTATTAGTATCCAAATTATACTATGTTCAAAGAACAAATTTTGTAAATAGTAGACAGTCTGGTCAAGGCAGAAAACTAGATCATATTGAGCTCATATCAAAACAATTACAGTGTCACGATTTTTCATAGAAGATTTAAGTACTTCATGGCTTGGTTTATGAATATATCCAATATTTTTCTCATATAATCGTGTCTAATTATGCAGTTTTCCAATCATCTCACACTGTGCGTTACAGTACTTTAAATTTTACACAAAAATATTAGCAACAATTTAGATTTTAGGAATAAGAACCATTATCCTTGTAAAATAACCAGCTTTCTAACTAGTACAAATTTACTAATGTATATATAAGTGGAAGCTTAGAAGTCCGTTTACGGAAATTGTTTTGTTGAAGAAATGTAGATATCTTATCAGTATCCAAATTACATTATATTCAGAGAATAAGTTTCGTAAATTGTAGATGGTTTCGGCACGGTCCCAAACTAGGCCATAATGTGTTCGTATCAGAACACTTATAGAATGCAAGATTTTTTTAAAATATTTAAATACTTCATGGTTTGGTTTATAAATATATCCAATATTTTCCTCATATAGTCGTGTCTAATTAAACAGTTTTCGGATCATCTCACTCTGTATGTTACAACACTTCATATCTTACAAAAATATTAGCGACAATTTAGTTTTTAGGAATAAGATGCATTATATTTTAAATAACAAGCTTTTTAACTAGTACAAATTTACAAATGTATATATAAGTAGAAGTCCGTTTACGGTTATTGTTTTGTTGAAGAAAAGTAGTTATCTTATCAGTATCCAAATTATACTGTGTTCAGGGTATAAGTTTCGTAAAGTGTAGACGGTTTGGGCAAGGTCCCAAACCAGGCCATGGTGTGCTCGTATCAGAACAGTTATAGAATCCAAGATTTTTCATAAAATATTTAAATATTTCGTGGTTTGGCTTATATCCAATATTTTTCTCATATAATCGTGTCTAATTAATCAGTTTTCCGATCATCTTTCACTGTGCGTTTCAACAGTTTAAATCTTGCAAAAAGTATTAGCGACAATCTAGCTTTTAGGAATAAGATGCTTTATCCTTGTTAAATAACCCGTGAATTCCGTTTTAGTCGAACTTGTTGTGATTCCAAATCTTTCACTATCGAAGGAGCTTGAAACTAGTGATTTGCATACAATGCCGAAACAATTATGGCTAACTAATGCTTAATATAGGTAGCTCCACAAAGATGCCAAATGAGGTTGAAAAATGCAAATGAAATCACTCATTTGCTTACGTCTGAACTCCAATCCAAATAACTCATAAGGTAATAAGCGACTACAATAGAAGGAAAAAAAAAACCCTCACAACTAGACGAACCCTCTGCACTTATCTCTGGTGTATCGAGCACGTGACGGGGCACTTTTACATTGTATCGGAACATCACTCCAGAATATCAGGCTTCAAGAAAGAAACAGCAATGACAGGCACTCCACCTAGCACCACTATTGTTGCGACCTCTTACGAAGTTATATAAAAGCAGCAAAAAAAAGTGAAATTCACTTTTTGAAAAGTAGCAATTTCGCGCATTAGGACGTCGGAATAAGCCATTCAGAACCGAAACCCTCGAATTAACTGGAACCGAGATTTCCTTTGTGATTTTCTATTTTTTTGTTATGATTATTTTTTTTCTGAATGTATCATCCGCATCCGAACACGCCAGAGATCTGCACGTCCGTGGGACTGTGCTTGGAATTATTTATTTTGTTTCCATCTTCCAATTCATATGCATCTTTACCCTGGTAGAGGTAATGAAGCCATATGTAGTCAGCGGACGTCCCCAGCGAACGGCTTTGTGTCCGATTCATTTGGCGTCATTAAAGGCCAAAAGAAGGCGAGCGTCTTTTTTCGAAGGAGGGCAATTTGTTGTTACTGATAAGGGGATAACCGTATAGGGTTACAGATGAACACGTGTAATTAATTTTGTCCGTAACCTGCTGGTGTGCCCTCGTGTCCGAAAATTGATTGCCATGCTCAAACAGCGATCGCTTTATTTCGAGAATCAAGAGCTTGATGTAAATCGCTTCACGAAAGATTGATCACGTGAGGGATTTACGAAATTTGTATCCAGGATGTCATGCGCATGTTCGCAGTGTTGCAGAAAAAAAAATCTTCAACTAGAGGAAGGGTTAAGAGTAATGTGTTCTTAGGAAAGCATTCAGTGATCGCTTCCACCGGAAGTACTGCAGATCTAACTTAAATAAAAACAAAATTTGTTTTATCTCATCACAAATTTTATTTAACAATTAGTTAATTAAGCAGATGGAGGTAAATCGACGATTAATTAGGAAGCAAATTTGTCTCGTAAATATTTGAGTAGTAAATTGACGACGAGAAGTAAACTAGACAATTAGTTAAATGTTAATTTAGATTAAATTTCAAGTGTATGAGGTGATGAGTTAAATAAAATTGTTTGGAAAAAGGGAAAAATAAATATTATTGTTAAATATGCAAACCATAATTTAGTCTAAAAAATATTTTAAGTATTTAAAAAATGTGAATGTGGGAGTATTCGCCCCAAATCCATTAAAATGTCCTTTTAAGTGATGAATTTTATTTATAGAAAAAAAGCTATTATTCAAAAAATAAATATAACATTTAAACATAAAGTTTAAAATTATTAAGTATTTAACATTATTATAACTATTTTATCGAGACTCTTTATTTACAGTTATAAACTTAAATCATATATCACGCTGCAAAATTGTATAAATAGCAACTATGAATATTAGATATGGGCATTTATAGCTTTAAAATAATTTTTATGATTACTTTTAACTTTTTTAAAAACAGAGGTTTTTCATTGCCAATAAAAATAATGTTTCAAGGATATCCTATTGACCGAATTTTCTTCTTTTTTAAAGTTATGAATTTTATTAGTGACTCCTCTATAAAAACTTTTAAAAAACGATGAAAAATAACCTTTCGACACCTCGTATTTTACACGGAAGTACGATAAGAAAATCGCCTATAGCAACTTCGAGATCATTTTTTTTCTCCTTCTTTTCATTAATTATATTTATTAAATTTTGCCATCAAAATAGTTTACAATATTGAAATAATTTTTTTAACTGTAATCGATTATTTTTATATACTTTTTTTATTTTAACGACACTTTTATTTATAAATTCAATTTAATAAGATTTTTATTATATAAAAATTAAAAATAAATAAAATAATAATTCCAACTGATGATGAAAAATGTTAAAAACGATTATAAAAAGTAAAATGATGATTTCTATTGTGATATCTAATAAATCCAAAATTAGTCATTTCTTCTTTAATTACTTTTGACACCGCGTTGTTGACTTTCTTATGGCCTAAGACTGTTGTAAGGCAGCTTAATGTCCATCGAGTTATTCCTTACCAAGAGGACTTTTCATAGATAGAGAGCTATATTCACATGTCCCAAAGGAGGGAACTCGGAAAACTCCCAAGCATCCACCCCGACCAATGTGTGTGTAAAATTCAAGAACAAAACACCACAAGTTGTTCAAAAGGGGCTGGGATCGAACATGGGACCTTTCGTGGTGAAGAGTTGTCTCCTATTCATAAACCAAGAAAAGCTCCTTTTAAATATCTTGAAAGTTTCGTGAAATTTTACAGTTTATAAGCATAATTATATGGACGAATTTACTAACTTAGTGAGGAAAAAAAATCACCGTTAAAAATTGATGGAATTATTTTTTAAGATAATATTTTAGATTTGTGTGTCAAGTTATTTCTCATTAGTGACCAATATAAAAAATAAAACAAAGTTAATTTTTTAAATAATCCCAATTATGGGAGAAAAAATATTTTGGAGGTTCATTTATATATTCACTTATGTGAGAAAAAATGAATCGATTCAGTTTTACAATTTTTAAAATTAAGAAAGTTTAAAGGGAGGAGTTTTCTGAGTAACTCCGCTAAATATTTGAAAAAGAGAAGCGAAAAAAATGTTTCGCTACGCTAATCCTTAAAAAATAATAAAACAGTGCTTAGAGTATTAAGTTTCGTTGGTACTAGAGTGTTTAAACTAATACCATCACTGTTTTGTTCTCGCATTTACTATAATTAATACCCATAGCAGTTGTTAGAGCGAACTCCCTGTGTTCCTTCTAATAAATTACCCGTTAAAATAACAAATGAGGTTGACAGTTCAGCAGAACCACCAAAACCAACTCTGTTCTTACCTTACATCATAAGATCGTGTGTTTGCAATCAATTAAAATGTGCGGAGAGAAATCTGGACTCGTTTCAAATCAAGTTTTTTTCTTTTAATTTTATGCTATTTATTTATCTTCGCCAAAGCCAGAGTGACTCGTGGCTGGATTTGGAGGCATCTAAATCACTTTTGGATGAGGTTATTTGTGGCATGGGCTGTAAATATCCCACTTGGCGATTTTATTTTAGCTCCAGGCGAAGAATGCCGTATTGTCGAAAAGGAAGGCATCTTCTTCTCGGTGATTAACCTTTAACCCTTGATCGTAGTCGTTATTTCATTTTTATCGACTCTTACAATCCAGGTTGTAAATAGGACTAGAGCAGATTATGAGTCAAAAGGTTTGGCGAAATTCCTCCCCCCCCCTCTCCGCTTTAAATTGGGAGGAGTATGTTATTTGATGCTATCCTTTTGACGGGAGTTATGTCTTAGTTTTTTTTTTTTTTTCCCTGCTCACGAGGGTGAACAAATTTGTTTACAGCTGTAGTTTTACATGATAGCCATAAAGTTCAAGTAAAAAACGTTTTTACAGAATGCAATAAATTAAGATAAGAATTAAAAATTCATGATTATAGTTGAGTCCATTTTTTTAATGGAAATGGCAGCACCACCATGTTAGAGTGAGATAAAAAAAAATGGCTCTTTTAATGTTCTATTTACTCGTGCATGCTCTTAAAATCTACTTCCTTATTTTGCTTCGTTTTTAATAAGATATGTTCAGTTGCCTTAAAAACTCTTTAATTGTTGATTTAGTACAATCAAAATGCATCTTAAAATAAATAGGAAAATAAGTTTTGAATGTTTTGGAAATTATTTTCATGAAAATTTTAATTTAGGAAGATTTGCATTTTAAAATAAATAGAAAAATAAATTTTGAGTAGCCTGAAATTTATTTTCATGAATATTTTAATTTGGGAAAATTCCAAAAGAACGTACAGATTGTTTCTTATTAGAAGACAAAAAGAGCATAAAAGTTTTATTCAAAAAAAATCTTTAATTAGGTGTTTCAATTAAATTAAAAGCGTCAACAAATCAGATTATTACTTGGAAAAATAAAGTATGTATACATGAATATTTTTCACTGTTTATTTGTAAAGAAATAGAACTAGATAAATCAACAATTTGCATCAAAATAGTTCTTTTGATATATTTTCTACAAATGTACTTTCCACATTTTAATTACTTTCATCAATTATTATTGCTTACTTTGATTAATCGGACATATTTTAAATAAAACTGAACAAAAAAATTTGGAAAAAAAAAATGACGTGTAAAATGTTTTTAAAATAGTCAGTTTTCACAAGGGACTTAATGTACCATCAATACAGCTCAGTGAAGAGGTATTTTTTGCGAAAATGACTTTTTTAACCTTAATTCATTCTTGCATACAGAGCTATCAATCCGGTATCGATAAAAACTATATCGAAAAGTGCTATCGATGCTCAAGCAAAATGAATAACAAATATAAATGAAGTAACGGAATTGATTACATGCACATTAATTCAAATGTTAATTTAAGGAGGATGTTTTCTTTTATTGCAATATTATTGATATTTTTTAAAGATGTGGTTGCATTTACGCTAAGAATGTGATAGAAAAATCCATAAAATTAGTGAAAATATTTTAAATGAAGGATAACAATTCATATCAATGTAAATATTTTATAACAGAGAAACTAAAATTACAATAAATTCTTGAATCGATTAACAATCAAACAATGACTGTCTATGAGTTATGTTAGGGGGAGGTAAAAAAATTGAAAATAATAAATACAAATGAAAATTTGAGAGTGCATCGCAATAAATTTGGCAACTGACTTTAAAAGTATCTCTGAAAGTAATTTTTATATATATAACTCTTATGGATGCAATTTTCTTAACACACTTAGAAAATAATTCTCTTTTTTATATGAAAAACTATCAAATGTTTCATATAACGATTTAAATGTAATTTGTGTGTGATACATAGATATTAATATTTTCAACAAATTTATATTAAAAATAAACTTTTTTTAAACAACTACGAGCATTTATTTATATATTTATTTTATATTTATTATGGCATTTAATATATATTAATAATATATATTAGCAATTATTATGTATTTATTTTAATTAAAGCTTTATATTTAAAAGGTTTAATTAAATTTCTTTGAAATCATTAGTCATTGTATGCATAGAAGTAAAGCTCTGAAGAATTCATTATGTAAAATTTTTAGGACTGAAAACTCATTAATTTTTAAAAGTTCATTAAAGCTGACAATTTTTTAATGAAAAATGAGAAAAACATGGTTAACTCATACATATAGGTATCAAATGTATACGAAAATGTATGAAAGCCAAAACTTTAAAAAAAATACTTGAGCCGAAGCATATTTTAAGAAAATACCTTATTTTTCTTTTCCTTAACGAAAACAACTGTTGATTAAATGTCTTTGACTCGATTATAAAAAAAAAATATTTCGGTTACAATCAATTTTTCAATGCCCAAACTGAGTAGAAATATTTCAAAATTAAAAATACAAACAGCAATTTTTCATTCCCCACCCTTTGCACACACACATTCACCAAACTTTTATTCTTTTTGAAAAAGAAAGAGATTCTTTTGTTACATTTGGGTGTGTTCTCTTATGCGAATTATTGTGTACATTATAAATTGAGAACAGTTTTGGAGATGATAGCTAAATTTACAGTACAATTGTGTCTTGTGACAGCCAGGCTGTTTTTCAATAAATAAGTTCATCGAAGTATATTGTATTTAGAAAAACCCTTCTTGAACACATTATAAATGCTTATTTAAGTATTCCAAACAGGTGCAATGTTTTTTTTTTTTTTTTTTTTTTTTTGCTAACAATGATTGAAAACTAAGAAACCTACGATATTTTCCATATTGTTACAAACAAAGGTTTGAGTATTTTCTAAAGCAAGAATTCCTGCGGGTGTTTTTAAAGTAACTTAAAGAAAATTACAATTTTAGCTTCAACTTTCGTTTACATTAAAGAAAACGTGCAAAGGCCGCGGTGACCTGGTTGTTTAGGGCTTCGTTCTCGTTACCAAAAGATGGTGAGTTCGAATCCCGGCTTAGCCGAAGATCCGTCGTGTTCACTAATGGCGACTGGGGCATGTAAAATATGGTGGGTCTCAATGTCCTCCATGTTCCCATTCCAAATTAATATCTCTGGTGTGATTGTAGCCAGGCTATGGGTCTTCTCTGGTTTCAATTTCTAAATTGGAAGATTCAGATGGTGCAGCGATCTATGAGCCAAAAGTCGTACTTCCACCTTCTATGAGGGTGCTCTATTCAAAAATGAAAGACGCTCTCTCTCCCTGACTTCATGCGCCTAGTCTCTGACGGGCGGGCTTGCCGTTGCCAAATGTCATTAGTAACAACAACAAAACGTCTATAGAGCATTATTTAGTAACAAAATTCAGAATATTTCACAAAAACTGCTCTAATTTTTAAACGTGATGAAAAATGGTAATTAATTGTAGAATTAAATGTATGTTTACTGGAAAAAATGTAACTTTTTCTCTGAAATTTCAAAATATTTAACAGTAATACCAAAAGTTACTTGGTAACAAAAATTTACTTAGTAACAAAAAGTATAACAATCTCCCGAACATAAGCAAAAAAATTCAAGTCACAGATATATTATGTGACACTATAACTGATAGCTTAGTAGAATATAGTATCATTCAAAATTATGCGACTTGTTGAATCAGTCACTTGGGCTATAGGTTGAAGACTGTTGGTGTAGGCATAACGAGACAAAATGAAGCATGGTGAAGTTTTACCGAAATAAAAACAGTTAATCCGATAACAATAGAGAAACTAAGAAACAAATAGCAAAAAACAAAACGGGAAAAGCACGCCAGATCTTTATCGAGAAACTGACAGACGGAATATTCTCAAACAACACTTTTTTCTTCCCAGTCCGCCTGACAGTCTAAGCAATGAAACTATTTTGGATACCAACACAAGTAAAAATAAAATAAGTTTAAAAATTGGCTAACAATGAAGATTGAAAAGCAGAAACAATAAAAAAAATGCTAAAATACATTTAATAAAAAATAGTTAATAATAATACAATCCGAGTACTAATAGTAATAAAATTTAAATAATCTTACCGACTTAAGGCACAGAAGAGAAAAAAATTAACAATGGATGTAATTCAATTGTTTAATTGAATGAAAGAGATTTTATCTAAAAAATATAAATCCTATAGTTAGAGCATTAAAAAAGTAAAGTTCATAATAAATTTATGACTTTGTAATTTTTATATTTTATAATTTTTCTCCTTATAAAAGATTTAGGAACATTCAAGATGTTTTGAAGTTAGAATTATAGTATTTACTTTTAATGATCATTCTTGCTAAGCTGAATTAAACTTCATTTTAAGTGAATCCTCAACTTTTTAATAAAGTCCTCTTAAAATTTATTAGAGGAAAAAAATTAAAATGGATTGTTTTTCGAATTTATTTAAGACAGTTTAGGTTGTAAGATGTAATTAGAAAGAAGGTTGAAATATTTACAATTATAATAATTTGTTAAAAATGTGTATCAGGCAAACTAATTGATTTTTAAAAACTAGTAGTTAAAATATTTTGATCATTGTAAAAAGGATTACGAACTCAATAACAGATTCTAACTCGGATAAATAATTCTCTTTTTAAAAAGAAAGAAGTATCTAGTAAATAAAATATCTCTTTTCTTTTGATAAAAAAATAATGCTATTAATAATTTGAATGTTGTATTTAATTTAATAAGCAATATTGAAAATACTAAATATTGAATAAACATTTTATATGAAAGAATTAGTGAAGTATTTTTATTAAATTTATACTTTAGATAAACTAATGAAGATAATGAAGGTTAACCATTAACAAGGTATGCATTAAAATTTAAGAAACCCATTAAGTATACATTAATATAACAAGTTATCAAGAAGTAAAATATTACTTTTCTTTTATTATTTTCGGATAAAAATTAAACATTTACAATGCATAGTTATTATTTGTTGTAAAGTGGGGAATTATTTACTACCCGGATTTATTTAGAATTTTATAATTTAATGATTTTACAAGATTAATTTTTTTAATATTGCATTAAAAGTGATACTATTTTTATTTATTTTTACAGATTTTTAATAAGTATTTTAAGGTTAGAGAGTATTGTATGCAAATAATTAAAGAGTTTATAGATTATTTCTGAAGAAAATGTAAGAAGTATTATATCCTTTACCACACAAATATCAACCTAATAGTTAATATTGAAGTGAAAATATCGTTATTTTTTTCTATATTTATGCACTTTTAAATTTGAGTGGGCACCAGCATGCTTCCTTTACCCAGCCTAGAGTTAGGCTTCATCAGTTTGATAAAAGCTGCAGCGAAAAAGTCATAGAAATATATTTAATTCAAAGGTAAGGACCAAGTAATGTAGAAGGACTCCTAAGAACTGATGTGTCACCCATAAGTGTCAACTTACTTGGAAGATATAAGGACCCTGACTTATTGGGTTGTTCGGAAAGTTATTTTGGTTTTTCCCAACAGGATCAGAATTTTTTCAGTAGAAACCAGACATTTTATGGAGTATGTCATCACGCTATTGCTAGAAAGATGGCAAGAGTTATTGGATAGAATTGACAATATACATTTCAATAAAATATTTATTCGATGTACGTTTTCCATTTTTATAAAAAACGTAATTTCGTTTTTTTTTCACCAGGATCGAAGTAATTTCGTTTTTCCCACCAGGATCAGATTTTTGCCAGTAGAAACCAGCCATTTTATGAAGTATGACATCACGCAACTGCTAGAAAGATGGCAAGAGGTATTGGACTAGAGTTGGCAATATACATTTCAATAAAATATTTAATACCTACACGTTTTCCATTTTTATAAAAATCGAAATTACTTTCCGAGCAACCCATTATTTGACGTGCTCCAGTCACGTATAGGAAATACCA
Source organism: Latrodectus geometricus (assembly GCA_026290005.1). Lineage (NCBI taxonomy): Eukaryota > Metazoa > Arthropoda > Arachnida > Araneae > Theridiidae > Latrodectus > Latrodectus geometricus. The sequence goes on from JAPDSC010080592.1 coordinate 22,305, forward strand.
CGGATTTTGGATTAAATCTGGAATCTTCTGATAACAGCAACATTCCCAAAGATTACCTCGACCTTTCTCTCTCTCATTCTCTGTATATATATGTATATATCACTGCTGAAATATAGAGAGAATTCGATAAGAACCTAATCGAAGATCCGTAATGTTCGTTAATGATGGCTGGGGCTCATAAAACAGGAAGAAATCGTAATTTTTACCAAGTGAAAGACATGGTTCACAAAGTCAGGACATCTTTTTAATTCCTGTTTTTAAGTTACCCACAATAAAACTTTTAAGATTACGATGTGGTATCCTCTAGCTGCCATCAGTTTCGTCTCTTGTGCCAATCAGCAGATCCTAATAGCATCATAGCCAGCTGTCCAGACATTTAAATAAACATATATAATATATTCACATATAAATAGATGTGTACGTGTGTATACAAATGTATATATAGATACGTATTCGTGAATGTGTGTGTATGTATGCTTTGCGAGACAGTATTATATAACAAACAAGTGAGAAATGCTCACCAGATGTCCTTGTATTCCATTTCGCAGCTGTCACCCTTAATTAGAGTCATGGTTCCTAACATTTTTCACTTCTCCCAAGAATTTTTTTTTTCTAAATCACAATATCCCCCCTCTCCACCCCTCCCTCTCCCAAACAGGCGTCGTTCCGGTGTGTTGGCAGAAAGTATGCCAGCCAAGTGCTATCAGATCTTGCGCTCGTATGCCACCTTGGGAGACTATCAGAGAACGCGCAAGAATAAAAAAAAATGGAAAGTTTCGCAGGTAAAAAAAAGAACGTCGTGAGTCAACGGCGCTATTTCAGTTCTGTATGAAGAGAACTATTTTTCTCCGCGACAGAAGTGGAATGGACTCACTGACATTCAGTTTGTTGCATTCCACGACAAGCAGGCTTCAGTTTAATTTTAAGAGAGGAAAGGGTTGTCGCGCATTGCGTTAGATTCTTTAACTAGAATTTGCGAAATTCTTTCCTAATGCAGTTATTATTTTATTCTGTTCATTAGATTGAGGGCGAAATTTATTTTATAAAAACAATTAATTTTGAATAAATTTTAATAATTAAATACATAAGTAATGTTGTTGCTATTAAATAGCATTTATCCGATCAAAGAATACATAATAATCCATTTTTATCTCTATGCTTGTCTTAAGAATTGTAAAATCCCATTTGGTTACCGAGATTTTTTACTTAAATATTCTTATTTTAATATTATCTATTTTAATTTATATATTAAATTCTGTGTTCATAAATTTTTAAATTAATTTATTGAGCTTATTAAACATTTTCTATTCTTAATGTGAATCTGTCTAGTTTTGGCATAGATAATAGTGTGTATATTCTTAATTAAAAATTTTTAGTCAACTAGAAATAGGTTTCATTTCATAAATTTGGATATTTTAATTTATTAGTTATTTTATAATTCCTTACTATTATTCTATAAAAAAATTAAATCTTATAAAAAGTATATGTGTGTGTGTAATTTTAGGTTTATTTCATTAATATATCTTTTAGTTATTTTACGATATATATCTATTTTTTTCCAATTTTTATGCTTCAAAAAATTATTCTTTTAGCAAATACATTGTGCTTTTTCTTTATTTTACTTATGTATTAAAATGTAGAAATACCCGAAGTTTTGTAAGTTTCCAAAGATTCAAATTTAAAAAATATAGGATATGTTTCTCCCTTTAAATTAAAAAATATAGAATGAATTTAATTTTTTTATTTAAAGTCAAAAAAGGAAAGGAAAATTTTGAACGCGAATGAAATAAAAAGCGAGAGTGAAGTTTAAAAAAATCTGTTATGATATATTTATATAATCCAACTACTTTTTTTCAAAAATTTTATTACTAAAGAAATTTCCGGAACCAAATTAACAATAAAATTATTTTTTTCAGTATGCAAAACTCAACAACATGATGCTTATTAGTATGTACAGGAAAAAATTATCATCGTTAATTTTGGAGAAAAATATTCTATTTAAACAAATTTGCCATAACATTCCTAAAATTTATCACGAAATTCCATTAAAAATCTATTATTATGTAACACGTGCATTATCTGTTCATTTATTATGATAAGAGCTATAACTGTACCATACCTTGAAGATAGTAAAGATTAATTCCCTGCTGAACAAAATGAGAGATAATTTTCTTTGCTCTGATGGATTTTGAATTTAAAATGTAATTAATGTTCTTCCGTAAATCTGATAATTACGTATAGGATGATTTTGAATTTGCATTTTAATGTCATTTCAATTTGTGTTGCAAATGATTTATGATAACCAGTTATGAAAATCAAAAGCATACGAAGATAATTTTTAGATATGATCAGTAGTAGGGTTGTAATCAACTTTCCTCCATAGATTTGGAAAACTTAGTCTCCCATGAAGCATGGCAGGAAAGAGATACAAAGTGGGCATTAGGATAATCGCTACTATCAGGAATCACTAATTATGAAGTTGTTGAAGCAACTGTTGAGTTTAAAATAACTTAATTAGAATAGAAGAAAGTAAATCATTCATCGTGAATTTAGCATATTTTAAAATAATTGTACGTAATCACAAAGCATAGCATTAATCTTTTAATCTTTTACATTGTATTTTAATGAGACTTTGTTTTACTTGGTATTCCAAAAATGTTTTACTTTATGGTGCTAAATGTGGAAAATTATTCTATTAGGTTGTTCGGAAAGTTATTTCGTTTTATATGAAAGTAAAAAACGTATAGCAAATAAATATTTTATTGAATTGTATTTTGTGAATTCTAGTATAATACTATTTATCATCTTTTTGGTTGCAGCATAATTTCACACTCATAACTTGGTTGCATTTTCTCAAGCAAAATTGGAATTTAGGTGGAAAAACGAGATTACTTTCCGAACAACCCAGTAACTAAAATTTATATACTCCTTTTCTAAAACGAACTTGCTAAATAATGAGTTGTTCGGAGAGTCATTTCATTTTTCCACCTACATTAGATTTTGCTAGTGAAAACCAACCATTTTATGAGTATGAAATCATGCTACAACCAGAAAGATGGTAAAAGGTATTGGACTGGAATTAGCAATATATACAATTCAATAAAATATTTATTCGCTTTACAATTTTCATATTCATATATAACGAAATAACTTTCCAAACAACCCAATATATAACAGTTGAAATGAAGTGATTTGTGATAAAGGACAAATGGGTTTTTTTGGACAAAAAAGTTTTTTGGCTTGCTCTATATTTAACCCTTCTTTGCATGATTTTTTCTTTATTGCTGAAATTAATCAAGTTGATATAATTCATGTTCAAAATTATAGGAAAAATGGTTAAAAAAATCTTAGTATATATTTATAGTATAAATTTAGCAAAAAACAATATGCTAAAAATTTCCATCATCATCCAAAGTTAGATCATTAGCTTAGTACTAAATAGAAATAAAAGAGGAAAATAACAGAAACACGTGTTACAAACCTTTCTTCCACTCATTTTCAATTTTTTAGCAATAGAAACTCTAATATAATAAAACAAAATTATAAACGAAATCATACGTTTATTGCAACTACAACAAACAGCGGAATGAGACAACTTTAAGCTCGTTTCACTGATAATGACACTTGTTTATTTTTGACAGCTATGTTTCTTTTTATGCAATGGACATTAAAAAGGTATCCAAACATGATCAACTTAAAGTGAACTTGTTCTTTTATATAATTTTTGGGCATTATAGGTTATGATGGAAATTTCCACCATTATGCAAAGAAGGGTTAATAATTTTATACGTTATGACATATGGGAATAATTACTATTTTATTATAACTGGTAATTTTTATGTGTAATATGTAAGCCAATTATATTTATTATATTGTAAAAATATTTCTAAAAAATATGTCATGAGACAATTTTAAAGAAAATAACCAATTTAAATTAGTATTTTACTATTAGGAAGCTTCATGATTTTCGTATAGAAAATACATTTCGTTCTTTAAAAATGCTCAATGTGAAACATTTAAGTTCTTTTTATTAATTTAGATCAATATTTATTTATTAAAAAAAATATACTTTTTACTGGAAGTTTAATTACAATTTTATTTAAGAAAATAAATTTTACTTCTAAAAATAATTTATATTTTTTTTGTGAGTTATATTTATATTTTCATATTTTTCTCTCGAATGATACTTAAATACCAAAATGAAGTGACTTTATTGAGATTTTTTTTTTTTTTTTTTTTTTTTTTGGAAAGAACAAATAATAACATGACACTTTTGTTTCAGTTTTTAATGTTTCTTACATTATCTTTCATAAAGAAACCTCGCTCTGAATATAATAC
>JAPDSC010080597.1:0-13682 GCA_026290005.1 Latrodectus geometricus
CTTTTCACCAGGCAACAACGTTCAAATGCAATTTGTGTATGAGGAACCGGCTGAACAATTTCCTCATTTAAACACAATGTAGGTGTCGCTACTGGCGTCTGCTTTATCTGAATGCGCTGAAAAGCTAATCATTTGCATAGCACAGCACCTTCTTCCTTTCGTATAAATTTCACGTCTGTAGCATGTCGCCTTCTTGGTGTAGCAATTTTAATGGCCAGTAGTGTAGAACTGCGAAACTAAATTTGAAAATTTAAGTTGTTTGCAATATTAAAAATTTTTTCATTTTGTTGGTGCAGAAATGAAACTAATTTTATAGTTTTGCTTCGAAACTTTTATACTTTATATAGCTAATAGTTTCCAATTTTGTTACGTAATTGATCTTTAAAGTCTATTAATGTTACGGTTATTGTTCACTGTTATATAGCTCTAACAGTTTGTTTTAATAAGTGTATTTTTGTTTTTGTTTTTTTTTATTATTAATTAAACCGCAAAACCTATACTTTAAAATCATTTTGTTTAGTTTCTATGGTTAAATTACGAGTAGAAAAGTTTCCTCTTGAAATTTTTTCATGTGTTGTGCTAATTTTCCGCGATTATGTATGTGTTTCTTAAATTGTATTGCTTTCAGATAATTTTGCATCAAAATCACTTGTTGTTCCCATTAAATTTATATTGACTTTTTATAATTTTGTTCTGAAGATCAATTGCTTATTTTGCCGATGATCGCAGCATTTAATTTTTTTCTTTAATATCTAAAAGTTCTTTTTCATTCTTTTTCAATATATTCTTAATCTTTTAACCAATTAATAGTTCTTACTTACAAATTAAATCAGAGTCCACATTTCAACAGTCCTGAAATGAAATTTTATGTAACAGTGCGTTTCTTTGCCAAAGTTCTTGGATGAATAAGTCATATTTGGCTAAAGTCATCAGGTAAATTTTCTTTGCTATCTTTAGCTACGACAGTATTAAAAGTTGCATATTAAAATGAAGAAAACATCGTTTTCTCTACAACATCACTCCAAGCTTAGATTGACAAGCGCATTGGATCTGAAGCGTCTGTTTCATAAGGTGATTCCAACCATCTTTACGCCCTTGGAAATACCTTACGATATTTATTCTTGAACTTTGATACATATTCTGCAAGGTGGAGTAGACTGGAGAAATTCTACAGGAATTGCTTCAAGAAGTCGGGGATTTTAACATTAACAGTAAAGTTAGTTCACTGCAATTTGTAGGGTTTACGATTCTCCAAGGAAAACGTTAGTCCAAATTTATGAATCATAAAATAAATAAAAATATTTGAAAAAAGCTTTAGAAATAAACGCAAAGGAAGAAGGTTTAAAATTAGCTCTCAAAAATGAGATTTTTTAAAGTTTTAGTTCATAAATGGGTGCTAAAATTGTCATTCCTCATATGAGATCATTTTAGGGACCACCCTTTTTTATTTTACGAACTAGTGATTTGTAAAATGATGAGTTTTCGTAAATTAGTGGTTTCCGAAATGAATTCATTCATTGTGGTCACAATATAAATCTTCATACATAGTCGTCCAGTACAGCAACAGATTATAAGTAATATCATAAGTCAAAGTCTATCAAATCTTGCCAATTTTTATTGGATCTGTATATGTTTTGGGACAATTTTGCCCAATAATGACATTAAATTTCTGATGTAATATGTAATATTTTAAGAGAAGGTCATTATTGGTATAGAATGAAAATTCCTAGAAAATGTTATTAGCATTGAAGTTTTATCTCGTATAATAGTTAGTATTGTGAATAATTATAAAATGGATGGGTCTTTGTTTATTTAGAACTGGGTTCGAATTTCACATGATATAGCATTAACATTTTGTAATTATGGTTGAGAGAAGTTTCCCATCTAGGAAAATTGATGCAATAACTACATTGGCAATGTTATTTCTTGGATTGAATGGCAAATTCTATGACTGCGATCATTCACTTCGTACCTGGAGCCGCTTACCGTGTCTAGTGGTCAGCGTACCTGACTGCGTATAGGGAGGTATGGGTTCGGTGCTGGATGCTCTTCCTCTTTCTCTCTCTCCTGTCTTTGACCTTTCCTTGTATGAATGGAGTGTGAATGGTTGCCTACCCTATATAAATGGGTATCTATGCCATATATGCTTATTTATAAAAAAAATCATCTCCAGTTATCCCCTTCTATGTGAGATTTTTTCAAACGTATTAGCATAGAGTCCATCATAATTTAAATGTCCTTCATCAAATAAAGATTATGTTATCATTTTAAAAGATCTTTTTAAAAGATTATGTTATCAGTGACTTGCAATATTTTAAATAAAACGCTACTAAGTCTCTTTATTTTTGCTTTCAACATACAAAAATACTAAGAAAATATTCTTGTCATTTTACTTTATAAATCCTGTACCCATTAAAATTTGATGTTTCCTCATTAAAAATATTTTCAATTTGCGCGCTTAACCAATTACAATGCTATGATATTTTCCCTTAAATGGTTATATGGATAGATTTTCTGATTGTTAGCTAATATTCCATTAAAATTCATTGTCTAATAAAATATTTCATTGGAAGAATAAATCAAAATGAATTATTTGAAAGAATGATTGAAATGAACTTTTTATAGAATTTTTTTTCTTATTTTTCTCTGCCTTAAAATTAATTGAAAAACAGTTTGATTTATTTGAAAATGTGTTTTGTACGTTCCTTTGGCTCTGCATCTTTTCGATATAATAAGTGTTTTCAGCTTTCATCTGGAACATAATGCGACGAAATTTATCAGAGTAAAACACAATAAGATTAATGTTCCAGGTGGATTAAGATTTTAATTCAACCGTTAGATGTGTAAATCAATAAATCATTTAAAGTAAACTTAAAAATTGCCAATAGTGATTTTAAAAATTAAAAAAAATTCATCAAAGGAAATATATGTCATGGCAATGTAAAAATAATGCCTGAGTAGATATTAAAAATATGGAATGAAATTTAACCTTAGACAAATATAAAACTTAAATAATATGTTATATCGAACACTAAAATGAACCGAAAGATGAATAAACAGTAATCTCGTTTTGTGCGTTATCCGCGATGTTAATCATTCAAAAAATAATTTCAATCTCTAATTAAAAAGAATTAATATTTCTTTTATTGTATTATATTATAAAAGAAATATCATATTATAAAAGAAATATTTTTAGTTAAAGATTGAAACGAATAATCATAATGAAACGTAACTGAAAATAAATTCAAATTTGTGCTGACATAATTTTTAATAAAATGAGTGGCTAACATTATTTGTAATATATTTTTAAGTTAGTTAGACACTGCTTGTGAGTGAAGTAATAAATTAATTTTATTTTAAATGTATGTTTGCCATTTATTTGACAAATATATTATATAATGACAAATATAGCATATAATATATTTGTTATAAGACAACTTTGTTGCCGTACTGCAGTTTGCATTACCTAAAAATAAGTGAGCTAGTTCAATGTACGAAAAATTTGCTTAAAATTATGTAGATGAAAATTTTCTTACTTAAATAAAAAAAATATGTGTTTTTATTCCTTAGTCGTGACCACCGATTAATTTTATCAATGACAACCAATACGACACTTACATGAAGGCATCAAATGACGTCATTCCTTGACAAAGAGCATCTTTTGTTTAATGCCGCAAAAAAAAAATTGAAGGGCAAAATTAAAATTCTGTTTGCAAACTATTGAGTTAACAATCATTATTTTCAGCATAAATAAAAGGAGTATTTTTTTTCTTCTAGATTGCAATATCAACGGTATTGAATGATAATTCAATGTGTGTTCCATTAAGGTATAGAAACATATTCCTTAAAATTGACACAATTGCGATTGAATTCATTGAAATATAATTATTATTCACAAATTACTTTTCATAATAATCCTTCAACTATTGTGCTTATTTATATCACTCATCATTCTAAAATGATTTCTTCTTATAAAACATCGAAATTTATCACTGTTCAGTGTTATAAAGGGCAATGTCTTCTGGTGTCAAAGATGTATAGTTTATCCATCTATTGTTATAAAATGAAGTATAAATGCTTTCTTTTTTCATTGTGGAGGCGCAATTAAAAATATGAATATTTGGAAATTTCCTAGATTTTTTAAACTTTTAAATACACCCTAAAATTAACAAAAATTTTCGCTATAAGAAAAATTATATGTTTGATAGCTATTTTACTAAAGCTATCGGTTTAAACTATAGAATGTCAAAATTATTATTCTACATGTGTTATCTGACATAGTAGTAACTTTCATTTTATGTAATTATTTTTCTAAATGGTTTCATGTAGATTTGAATCTTATGTTAGGAATTTTTATAAATATCTAACAAATGAATATTTAACTCTATTATTAGCATAAGACCTTGAATTCCAGTGGCATATTTTTAAACTTACGACATTTTTTAAAGATTCTTACAGATTATATTCTTTTCACGACTTAAAAATATTTCACAAAAAGAAATGTTCACAGGATCAAGGGAAAATAATCACGTTTTTAAAATGTGTTTCAACTTTTGCTGAAGTTTTAAAATGTGACTCAGATATTTTTCTCCTGTCTGTCTTTTAAATGCTGTTTCCGTGCTTCAAAGATAATATTTCAATAGGAATAGTTTTACTTTATAAAAACTAACAAAGTAGGACATTATTTATTCATCTTCACTAATAACAAATGATGACATCTTAAAATTCACAAGAGTAGAAAATTTTCCAATTGCACTTATTTAAATGCATGGATAAAAAAGCTGGAGGTATTCTGCACGATGTTGCATTCTGTACAAACAGGAGCCTATACACTATTGTGACTGTTATGATAAAAAAGTAACCAAAATACATGAGTTAATATCCCTTTATAATACATATCATCTTCAAATTTTATCATGCATTTTTACAATTACTAATTGTTTAGAAAAAGTCAAGGAAATGTCTTAAGATATCATCTTGTAATAAATTAGTATTTTATACTTTTTAATTACGTCAATATTCTTATATAGCTAATGTTATTGATTGAAGGACATGTTTTAAATTTTGCTTTAGTATGAAATTCCTGTTACAAAATCATTTGAATAAAAAGTTTCTAAGGATGATACTTTATCAAAAACGAGAATATTTGATAGGTAATAATTAAAATATTTTCTAAGATAATTAGCTGGTAGATAATGTACTTCGAAAAAATATTTATCAAATCTGAAAAATTGATACTCTGAGATTATCATTTGATAATTATTAAATAAGTTCTTATATGATTCCGGTCAACTAGTATTTAAAGCAGCATTTAAGGCTACAAATCGTCACATCCGAGCTCTTCAAATAACGTTAAATTTTTATCAAAAACAACTCATTAAAATATCATGAAAGATGCTTTCACAAACCAACATTTTTAAAAAAACATATTACTGCGCCTATAATGAAACTTTGGTCCATGCTTTCAACATAGACATGGTTCTATAATCGATTAAATATCTCTTGAAAGGTGAAATAAGAATTGAAAAAATTCTGTCACATTTAATCAATAATCAAGATACTGACTGTTTTCTTTGATTTTCTTTGTTTTGTACATTATGAATTTTTATCGACAATTCCGACAGTCAATGAAATTATTGTTTCAGTGTTTTGTAACATTCACGTGAAGCAACTTGTCGAATGCAACATAGACTCACATGAGAAAATTCATGACTTTTGAACAAAGATAATTAACCATCTCCCACTGCTATAATCATCCATCAGTTTTTGACTAAAATAAAAAAATAGACACCTACAAGCACCATAGTATCATGATGTATTGCGTGTAACTTCTTTATTCTTACCATTTAAATTACCTGTTCTTATAATTTAAATCGTATAAACAAGATAATGTTTTGTATCTTAAGGTGATAAAGAAAGTTCTCGGCAAACACTGAGACATTTACAGGAATTATTTTATCATACATTTTTGATTACTCGGAAAAATGTTGGCAAAAGTGCATTGAAGTCAGAAAAGAGTATTTTGAGAAAGATAAATTAAATGTCGACTAACATATTGATACCTTTTCTTTCATGTTATCATTCCTTATACGATTAAGCCACAGATGTAAGTAAATGCAAAATTATCGTGCATAATTATTGTCGATGTTGATTTAAATTAATATTCCTATAGTTAGAAAATTCCACAGTACTGAGGAAATGATGCGTCATATTATATATGAATGTAATCTCCTTGCCCTTACTCGATTCACCAATTTATATTACCTTAATAGTAAAGAATTGCATTTTAAATTCATAAGGGAAATATCTGAGTTTATAAACTATATGAGAAAATCTAATAGCTGGATAGAGGTTATTTTGGATCTGGAACTTGATACAAAGTGCTTTTCAGAGGTACCTTGACTTCCAAATCCAATTAAAAAGACATAACATGAAAGCGATTGCTAACAAAATTCTTGAAAGCTTTGATTGACGGTATGTGTCAATTAATATTTTATAATATTTCATTGGAAGTCATCAGGTTGCATTGAATCTTGAAACTCATTTATGATTCCAGGTAGTAAACATCTCAGATTTTGCAGGCAAAATCATTAGTGAAGAATCATTGACCCAAAATTTCTAATTTCTTGCATGGTAAATCATTTTTTCTTTGTTCACTTTAAAAAATAAGGGCAAATTTTATTCACGTGAACAGAAGCTCAAATTATACACTTCAGAAGCCACATGTAATATGTAAGTAAAATGTAACCAATTGTTTTTATATTCCTGGTTATGCAAAGTCTTTTATCGCTGGTTTATCAAGAGTAAATTTGTTAAATATCACGAACACGAAATAAGTACTTAAATTTATAAGCTTTATTTTTTACCAAATTTACTTAAACTGATTGATCATTATTAATATATTTTTAAAAAAACTTCATACCTAATTAAAATTGTCACATAACAAATAAAAATCTTAAATGGGAGAAATGGAGATAGTACATGGTAAAGCAATAAATTTTGTTACATGCTTTTGTGTAGCATTAATTTCAATTAAGTGAATATAATTTAAACATCGTTTACTTCTCACTTTAATTAAAAACTTATATCAAACTATGTATAAATTGAGCTAATAAATATATGAAATTACACAATTTTTAAAAGCTTTTAAACATTATCATATAAAATAACACAAATGAATACAAAATTAAATTTTTGAAAAAATTATATTTTCATGCAACTAGATTTTAATTCCTAATTCTTCACAATGATTTCTGTAAAATATAAAGGGCTTTAAAATTTGATACACATCAAACGACATTTTATAACATGTCATAAAAATTAAGGAGAAATATTAGTTTGGGGAAAAAGAAATCCATTATTTTTACGTGAATTTTATGTAACTTCTTTTGGATTCACTTTGTAAAAAGGTTTAAAACAGCTTTCATGTAGATTTTTAGGTCTTGTGCGTTACGACTGCTGACATGCGGTTAACTTCGATCATTTTTGATATTTTATAGACATTTTCGACGATGCTGTATCCGCATGCGAGGTGCATCTCAAATCAAAAATCAAAAATACCCGAATGGAATCGACGAAACAAAAATTGTACGTAACTGGTTGTTATAGTCTTATATAGGACGATAAACACCTTTTACAATTTTAGCCACCCGACTATCTTTTTCGCCGTTACAAGAGAAAAACGAAAATGTATCGAATTTTCTGTTTGTTGTCTTCCATTTTTAAAAATTTGTACTCGTAACTGAATTAATCAAACAAAAAACAGTAAGAGGATATTTTAGTGTCAAATGTCACCTTTCTAACGAGCATAAATCTGAAATTGTTTGATAGATACCTCACGAGATATTGACCACTACAGACGTCTACCGAAAAAATAATGGATTACTTTTTCCCCAAACTAATATAAGGAAAAATAAAGTTTTATTTATAACACAATAACTTTTTCAAAAATCAACACTAAATAGTATGTAATATAAAATACAAAATAATTGAAATATATTGAATTGTAATATATTTACCAATCTGACGTTGATGAAACGGTTAAATGTGCCAACTGCTTATCTCCGTTGTCTATTGCCATCTGATAGCAAATCACATAACGCACGCAGCAAATCATTCAATATTACATACTTAGGGAATTATAATATCTATGAAGGTGTTGAGAAATGTGATGTAGTCACTATGAGAGCTGTTTAAACTTATTTTTTGAAGTAGGAAAATTTCTTTTCGTCTCTATGCCTATCTCAAATTTCCTTAAAATTTGGGATTAGTACAGAGACGTTAAGAAATATTTCGTGCATATATATTTATATATGCTAGAAAAATGCGTAAGATATATTTATTATTCGAATTGTAAGTCTTCACCAGGAAAAGATCAGAAATTCTACGTTGCATTAAATTATATAGTTCCCATTAGAAACCCGACTTTTCTTTTTTGTATTATTTAAAAGGTACTGCGATTATATATATATATATATATATATATATATATATATATATGGGGGTGGGTGGGTGGTGGGCGTGTATATATATGTAATGAGGGAGTATGGAGATTAAGTAGAAATCAAAACAGACTAATTCAATATTTAAGCTTACTGAATTTTATTAAGAGTAACAAATAGAAAAATTATTTACAAATTAAAGTTAAATTAACAAAATTGAGAAAAATAACAATTAGACATCTTTAATAATCGTCTTTCATCAAAGTGTTCGTCTTTGGTCTCCAATCTCGCTCTCGTTCTAACGGGGAGGTCCCGCTTGGCCAAAGCTTAGCGCGCTGTTACGTCATGTTCCATCTGACCTCTTATTGCTGGAATAGTTAGGAGAAAACACCGGCGCTGGAAATGTGCTCTCCTCTACACCGTTTCCGATCCCACTCGGGCATCCTGATGGCTTTGGTCCTCCAAAGCTTGCACAAAGAAAGCAAAACAAAGAAAAAAGAAATCTAGGAAAAAAAAATAAGTAAAGAATAAAATTATTCACAGGCGTCGTCTTTTATAGCCTATTTCTTTTCGCCATTCGTCATCTTTGTTGGCAAGTTTCATCTTTCTTTTGCATCATCTTCATTATGAAAACCTTCTAAAAAAAGAAAAGAAACAATTAAAATATTTGAAAAAAAATTTTTTGGTAAGAGCATCCGTTAATGATAAGTCCTTTATCTAAAAAAGGGTCTTAAACTGAGACTAAAATCTTCGTTGTCCATTTAGTACCAGGGTTTCATATTTTCAGCGGCAATTGATGTATTATTCAGACCTTCATGATTTCCGACTTTGACGACTTCATAACTATCTCGTTCTTTAACTGAAGTTATTTTGTATGGGCCGAAAAATTTTGGCCGCAACTTTAATCCTGTACCGAACTGGGTTTTTTGTATTGCTACTAAATTTCCGACTTTATATATTCGAGGTGACTTTCCTTTCCGATTAAATTGGCGTTGGTTTTGCTGTTGTAGTTTCAGGATATTCTTTTTAGCTTCTTCTCGAAGTTCTTAGTTTTTTATTGTGTCTGCTTGGTACTCTTCCTCGAGTAGTTTCTTTATTCGATAATCCTCTTTATTCTTCATTTTCACTCCAATCATTAGTTCGAAGGGAGAATATTTTGTACTGGTAGTTATAGCACTGTTCAGAATTCGTTGGACATCTGGGACATATTTAAACCATTTTGTGGCATCATCAGCAGAAAGCTTGGCAAGGATGGGAATAATGATTCCATGGATGAGTTCTACTTGTCCATTACCTCGTGCAAGACCAGTAGTTATAGTTATATGCTCAATTCCTTGCTCGGAACAATAATCGGCAAAATCTTTAGAAGTAAATCTTGAACCTTTGTCAGAAATTATTCTAGAAGGATTCCCAAATGCTGTTTGAAGAATTTTCAATTTTTCTATTGCATCATTTGCTGTTGTTGATTTAACGGGATAAAACCATGTAAACTTTGTGAATGCATCAACTACAGAAAATATGTATTGATACTTTTTATTTGAAAAGGGAAGTGTACCAAGAAAGTCTATATGAAAAATGTCTAAAGAAACGTTACCTTTGGGTATTGGGTGAAGATAACCTTCAGCTTTTCCTCGTTTCTTATTATATAAAATACAGTGTACACATATAGCTATTATATTTTCAATTTTAGGTCTTAAGTTAGAAATATAAAAATCACGTTGTAAAATTGACTGTGTTTGTGCAGCAGAAAAGTGTCCGTTATTGTGAGCGTGTCTAATAATATCATTTTCCATAGCTTGGGACCAACTAAAAGTTCGTTGCCTTTTTCATATTTGTATAGGATGTTCTTTTTTATAATGTAGTCATTAGTGTTATTTTTTTTTTTGGCATAAAGCTTTAAGATTTTGAATGTTATCATCTGTAGATTGGGCTCGTTCAATTTTTAATGTCATTTCTGATAGAGGTGTAATAAAATATACTGTGTTACGACTGAGGGCATCAACATGAGGCATTTGCTTACCAGATCTATGAATTATTTCATAATCAAAATCTTCAAGGATCATTGCCCATCTGGCTATTTTTGGAGTTAAATCTTTCTTTTCTATAGTCTGTTTAAATACAGCACAATCTGTAACAATTTTAAATTTATTACCTAGTAAGTAAACACGGAATTTTTTCACAGCTTCTATAATCGCGAGGACTTCTATTTCGTAGTTGGAATATTTGGATTGTTGAGGGGAAGTCTTTCGGCTCATATAGTAAATGGGGTGAAATTTTTCATCACTTCCTTTTTGAAGTAGCACAGCTCCGAAACCTTGTGAGCTGGCGTCAGTATGCAATTCTAACTGTGAACCTGGTCGATAGATGTGTAAGACTGGTTTTTGAGACAGAATGTTTTTCAATTCTTGGTAAGCTTTTATTTGTTTGGTATCAAATTTAAACTCTTGGTTATTGCGAAGAAGGTCACTTAAGGGTTTAGCAATGCGTGAATAATTAGGAATGAATTTTCGAAAATATCCAGTTAATCCAAGGAAACTCTGAATCTGTTTTAAATTAGTAGGTTTAGGGAAATTTTGAACGGCAAGGGATTTCAAAGGAGAAGATTGAATAGTTCCATTCTGAATAACGTACAAAAGAAATTCAATTTTGCGTTGAAGGAAACTGCATTTATCAAAATTAAGCTTCAAACCATACTCTGAAGCAACTTTAAGAACTCGTTCTAATTTTTTAATACCTTCGGCTTCATCTCGAGATGGTATTATAACATCATCTAAATATTCTATCATTGTGCCATCTTTCAATAGTTCACGAAACACATTATTAATAAATATTTGGAAAACATAAGGATTGTTACACAATCCGAAAGGCATTTTGAGAAATTCAAACTGTCCTCTATGTTTACTGTTTTTCTTTTTACACAGAACCACTGGAGCTGCATAATCGGAAGTACTTTCTTTAATAATACCATCTTTTAACCATTGTTCTGTTTGTTCGTGGACGATTTTTTGTTCTGCATAAGGTAATCGGCGTGGACGCTGATTTACCGGTATTGAATCAAAAAGAATTAGATTCATTGAAACATCTGTAGTCTTAGTTTTGTTTGGCTTATAGTTGTTAATTATTTTCTTCATTTGTTCTCTATAAATTGGGTTTTTAATATGTGAAAGTTCGATTGTGTCCATCTCATCGAATACATTAATTATATTAACAAGAAAGTTTTGATTATTGTTAACCAAATGAATACCATTTTTACCTATGTGAAATTCACCTTGGTTGATGCAATTTGTTCCAATAATTGCATTTACAGAAATACAATCATATGGAATTACATGAATGTTTATAGAGAATGAGGAATCCTCTATTTGAATTAAGTCTGTAAAATACCCCATTGATTTAATTTTAATATTACCTATTCCAGTAAAAACAAGAGGGAAATAATTAAGAAGAGGGGAACCAATTTGCTTATATATTGAATATTTTATCATAGAAGCTTCACTACCCGTATCTAACAGTGCCTTTATTTTGATGTTGCATAAAGTAATTGGAATGTGCATGGGTTTTATTTGAGGTGAAATATCATAATCTGCCTGAATATGCTTAACAGAATTTTTGAGTATTTTTGTTGTAGTCATCTGAGTATTAGGACAGTCCATGGCCTTATGACCATAATTATTACACTGGAAACATTTAAATCCTTTTTCTTTATGTAAACTCTGTGAAGACTTGTGACCTTTTTTGCCACAATTAAAACAAATTATTGGAGATACATTCGACATATCTTGATTATTATGAGTAACTCTAACATTGCCTTTATTTAAATCTCGATTGCTGAGATTGTAATTTTTTCGATTATAATATTTAGTGAGGACATCGGGAAACATTTGTTTTTTAGAAACGTAAATTTTTTCATAAATTTTGAATTTTTCTTTAGAAATATTTTTAGTAACATATAGCAAAATTTTGTTACTTGAGTTATCAGGTATACCATTTATTATATATTCAATTAAAGATGCTTCATCTATTGTACCTCGAGAAGCAATTTCGCGCATGCATACAAAATATTCAAAAAGAGATTCACCTTTTCGTAAAGTACGTTCTTGAAGCATAGTGTGAATTTGTTTACTATTAACTTTCGATTTAAATTCTAACAATAAAGTTTCTTTTAAAATTTTCCATGTAAACAAACCATGTATACTCTGAATAAGAGTTTTTGCAGTACCAGTTAAAGATTTTTTTGCAAAAATTATCTTTTGTTGATCACTTGTAATATTGAATAAACAAAAGTTATCTTCTAAATCTTGTATATAATGTTCGACTGAATAACTGTCAGTACCATTAAAGGAGCGTAAAGTGTCAGTTAGATCTTTCATAGAAAAAGATCCGCTAAAACTAGTGTTGTGTGAATGTAAGTTAGTATTTTGCACCTGACGTGGGGGAGAAAAAGGATTTGCAGACTGTCTTTGAGAGTCATCTTCGGCTCCGAATGGATAAAAAGTATTGTCTACGACTGCTGTCAGGGCGTTGTTTACTGTTTCGTTTTGAAAACCACTGACACTGCGATTCTGTGATGAGGAATTTTTAATTTAACTCACTGGATTTCTTGTATTATTAAAAGTTTCTACTAGTTCTGATTCACTTTCGGAATCGGATTCATCATTTCGAAACAAATCGAAATTTCTTAAATGTTCAAAAATCAAATCACAATTATCTTTAGCATTAGATGTAAATTCAATATGAAGCACATTGCACATAGAAATAAAATCATTATCATTGAATAAAGTTATGGCTTCTTCAATAGGATAGTCAGAATCAAAACCAGTAAAATTTCGTAAATTAGTTCTATTTCTTCGCCCTTCATCTGTACCAAATATTAATTTATGTAGATTTTTAATGTTCTTAGTGTTACTGTTCAATATTGAGATAGCAATTTTCCTAAATTCATTTAAAGAAGCCATATTTCTTATAGTCTATGAAATAAGTTTAAAGCTGCCTCACCATTTTGAAGGAGTCAATCATCAGCATTTGTAGTCTTGGTTGCTTACGAAGGCCTTTGAGTTGCTTGGCTGTCTAGGGTATAATACTTGAGAAGAAATAAATTCTCGTAATCGGCCGTGCCCCATGTAATGAGGGAGTATGGAGATTAAGTAGAAATCAAAACAGACTAATTCAATATTTAAGCTTACTGAATTTAATGAAGAGTAACAAATAGAAAAATTATTTACAAATTAAAGTTAAATTAAC
>JAPDSC010080618.1:0-19352 GCA_026290005.1 Latrodectus geometricus
ACTAGGAGAATATTTTCATATTCTCCTAGTTCAAGTAAAAGATGGAATATGCATATTAATGAAGTTATCACTACTTTTTTTAATCTAACTCAAGCTTTTTTTGCAATTATCAAACTTTCTTTTTATTTTTTTTTTTTACTTTTGTTAATTCAAATAAAAGAGGCAATTTATATGTTAATGATTAAATAAAAGAACAGTTTGATGAAATTTATAAATACTTTGTTTTAAAATTTCTATTAACAAGTTAATTTCTTAATAGTTTACAACATGTATTGAATTAGAGCATGCAAATCTTATTTTTAAATTTTGAGAGGATAATTAAAAACGCTATAGATAATTAAACCTTAATATAGAAAATATTTCGAACGAAAAGTGTAAATTTATTTAATTAATTAAATTTATAAGAAATCATATTAAGCCTTTAAAATCAAGTCTTTACCCGAAGTAACTGTATTAATCACGTTTTATACTTCTTTAATTTTGAAAATATAGTTAACTTGTTAGCTTGGTTAAGTTTAAAAAGTTTGTCAATGATTCTTAGTTAAAATAATTGATTTTAAAATATATTTACAGCATTTTAATGACTAAAGATTATGAGCTTATTTAATTAAACAGCGAACACGCAAATTAAGAAACGTATAGTGAATACCAAATAGACAAGAAGTTTGCAGATTTACTTATTAAAATTTTCTGATCATTTGGTGGAGTTTTTGTCCATAAATTACAATTTGATAACTTGTTAAATCCTAATGAAATTTATCAATAATAATTAGTTTATCGATTGAACAAAATATTTGAATGCTCTCTATTCAGTTTAAAAAATAAATGGGTGTTAAGTGTTGTTAATACCTGTCATGATTGATTCAAAGATGAATTTTTTGTTTATAAAGTATTGATGCTGAAGTAAATAAAGAAAAATGATTCTTACCCAACAATAATTTCTGTCTAAATAATTTTTTCCATTAATATTAAATAAATAAACTGGTGTAATTTCTGTTATAATTTTTTACATTTTTCATTTTTTTTATATCCATATATTTTTTTACAATTAGCTATAATTATGAATTAATAATATTCACATAAAGAAGAAAGAAGGTGGTTATTAGGAATACGTATATTGAAACTGGTCATGGATTGAAAAAAGGTCATCTTATGCATATATACATACAGCCACCTTGATGCCTTGGAAGACAAGTGATTCTGCAGCAATGAATTTATTCAGAAGAACGTGAAAACAACATTACTTTGATAACGTGTATGTTTCACGAAAAAGGCTTCAAATCAAAGCAAATTCAACAGAAGCATATGGTGTTAGTATGAAGGCTTGAAATGAGTATTTTCTAATGTCATGGTTCATCTGCTGTTCTTCCTATTGCCCAATGATTATTTCTACCAAGTGAGTGATAGACGTTTGACGACTATCAGATACCCAATTGAGAATTCAATGGGTAACTGGAATGCTTGGTTTTCACACATTAGACTGAAATTGATTTAATATAGGTTTATCATAAATGACACATGTTATCAAACACTGCTTCTCAACGTAAATAGGATTGGCAGTGGACAGAATGGGGGCAAAATTTGAAGTGTTTCTAAGCACATAAATCTGCAGCGTTTGTCACTATCTGTGATCAATCTTTTTGTCAAGAACTGCACCTTTCACTCGTCTGCGTCATTAATGAATGTGAATATCCAACACTATGGTATCTGCCATTTGTCTCACAATAATTCATACACTTGGAATTGGTACTTGAAAGACAGCATGTGAACAACAATTTGAATCATACTTTTTGGAGATACTCATTTCAAATCTTACGGCCATAGCAATCAGAATTCAGACAAAGTTGCCTGAGTCAGCAGACAATTTAATGAAACATCCACATTTTACAAGAATTATATTTCGAATTCTGTTAAGCAAATTATGTATGTATATCCTTCACGAATGAATAATGCATCTAGCTCGACATCTAGATATGTTCAATATCAAATTATGGCATTTATTAAGATTTGACCCTTTATTCATTATTTACAAAATAATTAAGATAGGAGAGAATTAATGACACTCATCTATAAAATAAATATTTTTTCTTCTAATGATAAAGTACTCATCGATTCTCTCCAAGATTTTCATGAACAGCTTTCCTCTTTTTAAAATAGTCTTCGTATGTTAACAGAGAATGAAATTTTCTTTTCCAGAGTTTAAGATTTTAGTTTTTTTATTTCTCTCATTGTCTATTATTCTATTATAATCTAATTGTCTATTATTCTATTGTAAATCCATATTTTGGATACCGCAATCTTTTAAAATCCGAGTAAGAAACAGTTAAGCTGAAAACAGTAAGAATGTCTAATTTAAAATATCCTTATAATTTAAGCTGCAGTTCTTCAAAAATCAAAGATCACACTTAACTATAATCATGACTCTTAAAAGTTAAGCTTGTCAGAGTTATAATTTAATTCAAATATTCACAAAGAAACGCAAAGCACATGTGATTGGATTATGGTTGGTGATTAACTTTTATCGGTTTCATTTTTAATATGCAAATTAAGAGGGTTGTAAATTGGCTTGCGATACGATAATTTGTTCATTTTTATCTTTTAGATGCAAAGTGACAAGATTTAGTTTAATATATAATTTATTTAAAACTGCACGCGCGCGAAGAAAGAGATGCATTAAAATAAACTTATTCCTAAACATCCTTTCTTAAATTTTGTAGAGAAATATTATAGGGGGTACAGAGTTAGATACTTATATTTATTAAAAGAGAAATTTAACATATATTTGAAATGGGAAAAAGAAACAGTTTATTTTGTACATACTGCTGTATTAGTTAAGAAATATATAGTTTTCGCTGAGATGGATGCTGAAATTTGTAGCATCCATCTCGGCTACAAAACATTTGAAATTGTGTAGAATTGCTTGTCTTACACACATATTAAGATACACATGACAATATATAGATAATTTTTAAAGCAATGCAAAACCTAATTAAAACCCATATTAGTCTCTCAAAATAAATCAATTAATCTATCATAAATTAAACTATCAATTAATCAATCATCAATTTTACTATCATAAATTAGAGGTAAGTAAAATTTATTCACATATATTATAATTATTGACTCTTAAGAAATCTCAAGAAACAGCTTTATTATAAGGAGATGTGAAAATATTTTTCTTCTTACAGTCTTTGATTACCTTGCATGAAGAAACATCGCTCTAAATTATTTTCATTTGATCTGTGAATGATTGAGCTCATGGAAGAATTTTCATAGATAGTGAATTCTATTCACTCATGGAAATAGAGAAGATCAGAAACAATCCTGAAAATTTTTCTTCTATGTAAGCAATTGTGAACAATGTTGTACTATGTTTGGAGGGAAAAATTAAAAATCCCATTTCTGAAGCTATTGAACAAGGGGAAATAATTTCCCTGTTTCTGTTATGTGCATGCAAGTATGTCAAACTAGTAGCTTCGAATATTTAGTTTTTCACCCTTGTGATGGATAAATACAATCTGACATATTTCTGCAACCCAAAAGAAATTCCCAAGGAAGGCAATAGATGATTAATTAACTAGTGCCTCAATATGACATTTAACTGTCACATTATACGCTACATGTTTTCAAAGAATTTTTCCGAGGCTTTCATTGTGGCCAACTATATGGATGATCTTTTCCAGAATGGCAGGCTCTTTGCTCGATCCCAGTTGCAATCGAGAAAAAGGAAAGAAAGGTATTGCATCTCTGCTTTGTTGCAAGCTTTGTTTCAAGATGAAAATTTCAGAATATTTCGGATATGCATTTCTGTGACGTGTGAATATTAATGAAAATTTCCATCTTTAAAATATTCTACAGCTGGTTATACAAATGTTCTACAACCCTTGCAATTATTACACTGGCCACTTCTCAATTTGTAGGCAGCCACTGTGATGGACAATTATGCATTAAGATCCAGTTCAAAATCGATCTGTTGTTTAGCTGGGACTATTCCGAACCCTATATTTTCAACTGTAAATAGCAATGTCCTCATAAAATGATGTTAAGCTCAAGAAAGGTTATATTTTGAACCACATAGAAGATATACTAATATTTGAAATGTTGAATGAAAGTAGAATATTCACTGTGAGCTTATTTTTAGACGTTTTCACTGAACGTGATCCATTTCTATAAGTCATGAAGGAAAGAAAGCTTGGAAAACTTCAAAGATTGCACTCCGACAGGCGTAAGTCTTCGATGACCTGGTGTCCTTCTCATTATCGGAAAGTAATGATTTCAAATACTGACTTCCGATGATGCATAATATTCATTAAAAGCAACTGAGACACGTTAAATAGTTCATGTTCATAATGTCAAGTGAAATAACAATTTAATGACGATAGGTCAAGTATTGGAGGGTCTTTTGCTAATGTCATGCTTATAAGAAGATTTCTGTCTGATTCTATTTAATTGGTAGAGCCTAACTCTCAAGGTAGATGGAGATATGCTGATGCTCACTCATCCCCATTGACATAAAATTAAAAAAAAAACAATGTCAAAATCCATCACTCAATAATTAAGAGTGGTTGGGATTAACTTCATAATTTTAAATTTATACCTATATATCCTTGGTCTACATTTAGTTCTAAAATAAAGTATCTTTATTTGACTCGTATATGAGGTAAATTGATTAAAATGCGTTTTTGGTTTCCTCTAATAATTTTTTGCAAAAAAGAAAACTTTTGTGACAAATTTCTCACTCTGTTTTTTAAAAATAATGTGATAATATTTAAATTTCTATTATTTATATTGTCATAAATTTTATTATATAAATCATAATTTCTCAACATAAGCTATAAAATTAAATAAGCTTATTTTCTCATTTTATGATTATTCCTTAACTAAAAATAAATTTCTAAAGTTTACCTTTGCTTCATTGATAACTTTATGAAGCAAAGGTAAACTTAAGTTTTAAAGTTTTAAAGTTTTTAAGTTTTAAAACATAACTTAAGTTATGTTTTTATGGGAGAACATTAAAAGCCTTAACATCAGAGTTTTCATATCTCACATTATTAAGAGTAAACAGTTTTTAATATTTACGTACCCAGGGACGTACCAATATATAACGTACGAAGGAACATTCTAAATACAATTTTTTATTATATGAAATTTTTATTTTATCATTTGTATATTCATTAAAGTATGTAATATGTTTTCTAGTATACGCACATTGGAAAAAATAATATCCACAGAAAATTATGGTATGGATAAGGAGAAATAATTTCAAGAATATATTTGTATTAGACGTCTATGTAGCGGTTTCAAGTAAAAAAGTATCTTAAGGTCTCTGCTTCTATTTGTGGATTGTGAAACTTAGAAATATAATTCATATTGCTCTTTAATGCCCTTACTTTCAAAATTCAGGACTGTTGAATAAGCTCAATCTCTTGATATGAGCTAAAAATTTAATTTAATGAAATTTGTATACAAAGAATTAAAAAAATATAAGGCGTATAATACTCTTATTAATAAATTTCATAAAATGGAATACTTTAATTATTCTGTATGAGTAGTGAGCAGAAGAATTAAAGTATTCCTTTTTAACAAAACATATATTGCTTTTGCATTGTAGCTCAAAATAAAATTTTATTCTGTTTGCTTAACTGAATGTTTTATTTTTAATTTCAAAGGCAGTTGAATTAAGATCCATTAAACGAAAAGTTGATGATAGTTTCGAAAATGATGACTTACTAGCAGAAAATGTCTTACCTGATTGTTTGTATTTTGTTTTCGAGATAATGGAAAAACAATATCTTGTGATAAGTTTTCCGTGTGATACTACCGATTCCAAATACAGTATCAAAAAATTGTAATATATCCTATTTCGTTTCAAAATTTATCTTTTGAAAAATGTTAAGCGATATCAAAATGTTTATTGTAAGATAAATTGCTATAGCTTGCTTCAAGTTTATTTATATATAAAGCATGTTTTATCACCCAAAAATGTCGGTTTGTTGACATTTATCCCTTTGAAATGCAGATAAAACTTAAGTACCAATATTAACTCTATGACTATGTATTCCGATTTCCACGGACAACATAAATGTAGCAAAATTTTCTTGTACTGCAATTTCCGTGGGCATGTGTTTCTCTTGCTTTATTGGGAAACATATTCCGTTTTTTCATCATTTAGCCAGAAAAATAATTATATAGAGTATTAGATGTTTAATTTGCGTATTGACCAATAGATGGCTCTAATTGTGTCTGTTCTCTAAATTGTGGCTCTAAAAATATTTTGCATTCACCATTCCAACTGCACTATATTAGCAACCTTTTTCTAATCAGAAATGGCTGCTGGAAAGTGTTCAGCGATTGGCAGAGTATATACTCCTGATGATTTATCAGATTCTGAAAGTGATTTAGTTATAATAGTTTTATAGGTTTTTTGGACTACTCTACAAATAGCTATGAATCTCATCATGATTCTATAAACTTTCAAAGCGTTAGGCTTTATTTTTATTCTGTTTATTAACAGGAAAGAAAAAAATGCTTATTTTAATTCTTTAATGTATGCATATTTATGTAAAAAATTACACAATTTTTTAAGCGATTTTGGTTTACATATTGTACAATCAAAGGATTATGAACACATCGATTGTTCTCAAGGAACACTCCAAAGATGTTCTGATAAAGATTTTCAAAGACAAAATCACGTATGTGAGGGTTGGGATTAACAGCAGGATTACATAATGACATTTGTTATTATATGGAAGAAATTTTTAAATACGACTTAACACTAATCATTTTTGGAAAATATTTAATATTCAATTAACTACTTATTATCACCTTTTATTACAAAAATGTATTCTTTTTTGAGATACAAGTGTGGTTGACAATAGTTGATCGTATATCTAACACCTTTTAAATGGTTTTAGTTACTTTATCCATTCTTTTCTTACAGATTTTAAATGTAAGTTATTTTTCATTGACATTTTAAAGCAATTATTCTAAAAGTTGATGACAAATTTTAAAGCTGCATATAGCAACTATGGTCATGAATTACATTATATTTTTTTTTAAAATGCTTACTTCTTTGTATGATACTGATGCTTCTTTTCTATGGTCTTAATTTAAGAGTTAAATGCTTTCCACTGATCAAATCAATTAAATTGCTTTCACTTTATAAAAAATAAGCTTTTAAAAAATCTAAATAGTTATTTAAAGCATTTAGCACCTTTAGAACGAAATATTTAGTAATGGATCTGCGTTATATTAATTAGAATTAGAATTTTTCATAACAAAGTGTCAATATTCGTAGGTACAAATGTCTCATTTCACCATAGAATATCAAAATAATCTATTCATTCCACTGTATATAATTAATTTCACATATATTCTATATGCATAGATGTTTAGCAATATTATATACAGTCGGTACAAAATTTTGATCAAAAATAATTAAATATAGTAATTTTAAAATAATAAATATTTTATTGTATATGTAAAAATTGTGATTTAATATAGATTGAATTTATTGTTGATGATTTATATTTCTTATTATGTAAATCAAAGTTTTATATTTCACAAGGTTAAGCATCTATTTTTAGAAATTCATTCTGTTTTTTGTGAAAAACTATTGTTTTTGAGAAAAAAAATATTCGATGCCTTGGATGTAAGAATATATCAAATTATCTTTGTACCGTGGAACTAACATTTTTGACAATATTTGAAGGAATTCATTAATTATATTAAATCTCTCATATATATTTTCTACACTTTTAGAACTTGTAAACAAGTATTAGATTTTATATCATTCTAAGAATATATTTGGTAAAGCATTTGGTAAAGTATTACTCAAGAAAATGTCTAATTCTAGAATATGCATTTTAAGTTTATACATTTTCATGGATTCTCTAAAATGACGATCAAATACTGTAGAATCAATCATACAATAGACATATCTTAACTTAATAAAAATAAAATATTTAATTATGCAAATGATCATATTTTCTGATGCTCTGTTTCAATATACACAGGAGAAAAACAATTTTTATGCTTTTATGATTCTTGATTTATTTAATCTTTCAGAAAATTAAATTTCAATTTTGATTCCGAACTTGAGAATCTCAATCAACACATCATGTTGGAAATTGCAATTTTTAAGTCATTTAAAAGAAATTTCTACTTATGACGTGTTTTAGCTGTTTCAGTTTGAATCATTTTCACTTTGAATGGGTCACACACATTAATCGTCAGATTAGAAACTCTCGAAAACTTTCAAGCACCTGATTCACCAACCACGGGTTCAGAAAGAAAAAATAATTTCAATGTCCCAGTTTTCTTAATTACTTTAAGGAATTAAAGAAAGATACTGAGTTTCTTCATCAAGAAAGAAAACTTGTCAAGGTACTAAAAGATTCTGAACTTTTCTAGAAACACATGAATGCAGTCCACCATACATTGAAATTATTCCGGAAATGTGAAAAACATTTTATTATATTCAGATGAATTGCAATGACTTTCGGGTATTAAGTTATCCACTGCATATTGTTCTAAAATTCATATCCCCACATTTGTGCAGTGACTAGAGTTAAACATGATACATCAACTTTGTAGAGGATTGCCCTATAATTAACAAATCATTTAACGATTTGACATACCTGAACATCATTACAAAATAATACATAAAATTATAAGTTTTGTGCAAATATTCAAATACACTTGGGAAATTGTCGATAATGAAGTCATGAAATGAAATCTTAAAAGATAAAACAAATATAAAATTGGCAATAAATTCTGCTATTACTTTGCTCACATTACTAATTTCAAGCAAGTATTTGTTGGCTACATATTCATATAAATAAATGAAATGGAAAGTGATGAACTCTTACAAATTTTGTGAAACATTTTTTAACAAAACACAAGATTATTGCTGTGTTCATAGATTAAAAATATTGCAAAGGAAATCTGAAACACTTGTGATAAAAATTGAAATATGAGGCAATACGGCTACAAATGTAAATCTTAGGTTAAAATATCAGTGTGACTTTTAATCAAGATTTTTTTCTTCAATTCATAAAGGCATGGAACACAAACGTCAAAGTGATAAAATCATAGATCTTGTGAGTTGAAATTAATAATATTAAAATTTTCAGTCCAATGTTTTTTTTTCAAATTATAAATAATTGGAAAAAATATAGAAAAAATTACCTTGCATGCTGATGATCAAAGACAATCACTTTCTAACTTTCTTTTTCAAGGCCACGGTGGCTGATTTGTTAGACGTTCGTTCACGTTATTCGAAGATAGTGAATTGGACTTCCTACAGAAGATTCGTCACATTGACACATTAAATATGT
The DNA here is from genome assembly GCA_026290005.1 of Latrodectus geometricus. Lineage (NCBI taxonomy): Eukaryota > Metazoa > Arthropoda > Arachnida > Araneae > Theridiidae > Latrodectus > Latrodectus geometricus. Next base: position 9,339 of record JAPDSC010080618.1, read on the forward strand.
AGTGGTTTCAATGTTCTCCATGCGAGAGGATACCTCTAGAAGTGGTAAATCCAGTCTGGAATATTCTGCATAGTTCCTTCTTCTAAATTACGAAGACCACACACTTTCAGGAAAGCAATGACACATCTTCTTTATGCCACAATATACAAGATGCCATCACTTCCGTCTCTGATAGTGCTGAAAGTTTGCAATCCTATTGCAGCTGGGCATTAGAACTAAAAAAATTATTTTTTCCTCATTCTTTAGTTGAAACTATAATTATGCTTTTAAGTATTTTAAAACAAGTGCTTTCAATATTGATCACCGATCCACCAAAACTAAACGTGTGAAATCTAACGAAGATCTTATTTGAAAGGTTTTTCAGGATTTTAAGTTCCTTTATTCAATGTATAACTCTTAAAGAATTGTTGTTAATGTTAACTTTGAATATATGACATATAAGCTCATTTAAAATCGGATTTACAATTGTTACTCTGTCAGGGACATTACATTAGGTGACAATTTTCTACATTTGAATTTACTTTCATTCGATTACTTAGATACTCACAAAAACTATACATCTGAATCATTGATATCAACTTAGATGAATTATTTGTGCTCTAATTCCACGCAGCTAAAATTCAGTCTAGAAACATTTGTTTTGTCATCTAACGACTTTCACGTTCTCTTACAATAATACCAGCTGGGGGATGCCTTCCCTAAGGGAAGATTTTCCAATAAAACAATTCTTGGGGAGAGCCATTTTTGTACATCAGACCAAGTGCTCAACAATAGTGTGCACTGTAATTTTTTAGCATCAGGTGTTTGTATGTGCACTGCATTTCCTAAACATAGAATTGTAATTAGTTATATAAGTGTTTTAAGAATGAGAATAAAAATGAGCCTAGTAATAGTAATAATAGGAAAAGTCATGTTTATATTTTAAATTCTATTAAGTATAACACTGCTAAGTGGATTATGTATTACGGCAAACTAAATTTTATGTTCATATGAAAATTAATAGTTTTTTAACATTATAATATACATTTATCTTAGTGCTGAAAATAATATATTTTATTTTTTTCATTATCAAACTGCATAATAATTTATAAAAAAATGTGATTATTCAAGTCAAAATTTTAATTCTAATAAAATGAAAGAAGAATTTCAATATATTATTTCCCCTGTTATTTAGATAAATTAGCGTGAATTCTTATCCTTCACATTCTATGTTCATCATTTATATTTATCAAATTTATCCCTTTAAAAATTAAACATATTAAATTTATATTAAGAAATAATCACTAGTATTATAAAGAAGCATGTTGTTTTAAAAAATTTAATTTAGTATAAATCATACAAAGCAGGTTGTTATTGCAATTTTTGAATAAAGATTTTACTCAAAAAAATATAATACCTATAGTGTTAGTACATTCAGTAAAAACATTATCTCAATAAATTGGGTTATAAGTTCAAATTACGTCCCCTTTTCACTAAAAATAATAGATCGAATGATTACGTTTTTGCTCTGAAATTCTGATTATCAATAATGACATTTTTTATATAATAATTTATTTAAATAATACATTTATTTTACTTTTGACAGATACTTTTCGTTATATTTAAAAGAAGAAATTAAATTTCTTTAGTAAAAATGTAATAATTTTTTTAAAATTTTACTATACATGCAATATTTCTACGTTTAGCTTCAATTTTGAATTCTTTGTTAAGTACAGAATTTTTAGATCAATAAATAATTTTTATAAAATTCTTTGAAAATTTTATAGCCTCTCTAAACTTGGAGTTAAATGAAATGCTAAGAACTGTTATAAATCTAGTATTTTTTTAAATTCTGTCTGAGAAATTTTATTATCTCCATCACATAAATGGATCAAAATAACAACCAGAAACTGGCTGACTATAGTTTTATGAATTTAATTCATAAGAATCCTGATTAAAGCACGTAACAACGGAGCTGCTTAAGATTTGCTCATTCCAAAATACACAACTTTAGAATCAATTTGATTCAATGAATTCAGCTAACTGTCGAAAATAATTGCTTATACAGAGAAAGCAAATGATGGGATTTAAAATTTCAAATAATAAATGTAGTAAAATTGAAGTTTTCTATATTATTTTTTTATTTTATATGAATTTACAAACTTATCTCCACAATGTATTTTAAGATATGTTTATTGTTTGTCTTGGTAAGAAAATTTAGTATGAAATCTTACCCACTTACAAACCATCCGATATAACAAATAAAAAATTATTTTAAAAAAAATGCAGTAAAAGGAAATTAAAAATTTTGAATGCCTAAAATAAATGAATTATAAAAATTAATGTTTTTCTATACTCTTACCTAAAAAAATAATTATTTACTCTTAATAAAATAAGTTTTCTTACTAATGCATTTCATTTTAAGAGAAATTATCTCTTTGCATGCACATACGCATATGGATGCTTAAAATATAATTGGAAAACATATTTCAAACAAAAATTTTGAAGTACTTATCTGATTTCTTTTCCTGATTATTTAATATTTTATTTTGAGATAACTGTTCTTTGTTATCATAGAATTAATTATTATATGGCAGTAAAGTCATTCATAAAGTTCAAAAATTATAACTCTCTCCAAAAATGGTGCCATAAGCAACTGTATAAGTTCAAATTAAGAAACTATTTTTAAAAAGCTTATTACATATATTGTCGATATTTCTCAAGATTTTTAGACACTTTTCAAATATTTATATAAATCTTAGTCTTTTAAACATAATAATTGACCCGAACAATGTACGTCAATTAATTTTTATAAATTATACAAATATGGTTCTGACTATATACCGTTTAAAATAAATATAAAAATATAACTGGAACACTTAAAAAATACAATTAAATTATCTGTAAGAGAAATCAATAATTAATAAGCAATTCTTCTTAAATATAAGGGTAGTTTAATTTAATAAAGTAAATGGAAGAATTAACTATCAGTTAACAACACTCATTGACTTTTAAACATAATGCAGATGTTACATGATAATTGATGTTAAGTTTTAATAATGATGCTTAACTATATAGCTCAAAAGGTTTCCTTAATTATTGTCTAAAATTAAAATTACATGGATGTGGTTAACAATTAATTCCGATATTTTAAATTTATATTAATTACGGCTTCATTTTAATTTAAATCAATTCAATTTAAAGAGGATAAAATTTTTTCTAATTATTTGGCTGAAATTTTAAAGAAAATAATTATTACATGCCATAAAATTGTTCATTGGTTTCTGAATATATATATTAAATAACAATATATGCATAGCTTATTTTCAGTTTAAACTTTTCCTGGATATTTAAGGTTAAATTTGGTATCCTATATTTACTTTTATAATTTATGCATTATATTTTTATTTCATTAGGAGATTCCGATAATCATGAGAACAATATAAATTTTTTCATTAACGCTTGATTGTATTTTTGAATAAGGCTACATTATTTTTAATAATAATTTAATTTTAAATTATGTACGAAAAATAACAAAAATGAATTATTTTTCTTTTTAATTTTATTAATCGCATGGAATTGTTTATTTTTCTTATAGAAACAAAAGAAAATAAGAGAGGGAAACACTTTATATATGATGCACATCAAAATCCAATTATCTTCTAACTGTACCGCATCAAACTTGTTTATTAAAGAGTGAATAAACAGCTTCTTCTCAAGCTTCTCTATTTCTCTAAATTCATTTACCTAATGCAGTAAAAGGTGAATATTAAGAATATGGTATTTCTCTTTTGGAAACAGCTCACGTAATATATTACTTTTATTCTTTTTCCATCAGAAAAAAACACTTGTTTCAGTTCTCGCAAAAAGTACTTTCATTTGGCAGTCTAAGTATTAGTAGTCAGTTCACGAAAAAGCGGAGAGGGTGGAAGTTATAAAAATTTCTTCAAATTACTGGAGATCTAAATCCTTTCCCTGCACAATTAATCTTACTGGAGGAGCTATACTTATGCTTATATTTTTAATCTGAGCCTAAGTTGTTTTTATAAGCATTAAAATTTTCTGACGATAGTGTTCGCAAAGAAAAAAACACGCCCCGCTCCCTCTGACGAATCAAGACAAAGGCTTGCAGATTTCGAGCTTCTGTGTCCACTACATCCCCCTTTATTTTTCCCAAATGAAATTGATGGACAAGGAGTGACCCCCTTCTCCCAAATCCTCACTTTTTCACTGCCAGGGCGCAGGCGCGCGCCCTTGCTCGACGCGCCCACTGTATATAACAACCACCGTATCCCCCGTTATCCTTTTACTTAACCGCGGGGAAGCGGTGAGATTGGAAAAGCTGATCGGAGGCACTTTTTTTTCATATCCCAAAGCACTTTTTTTTTGTTCAATATCGTGTCAAAGGAAATCCGAATATTTTCGGAAGTGGATTGGGAGTAAAGTGCGGAGGAAATAAAAGAAAAAAGGAAATAAATAAACTTAGTTGCAATGATGAGTGTTGAAATTGACAACTTCCTGACGGAACCACGTGGGAACTGATTCGGACTTGTTAAGTAAATCGCTTGTGACGAAATAGTTTTAAACTTATATGATTACACACTGAAATATTTTGCATAACATGGCTTGTAAAAATTTGTGATCATTTTCGTAAATTCAAGATGATAAGAATTTATCAGTATTTCAGATTTGGAGCAATTGTTGCAGTTTCGATGACTGCATCGATGGTATTTGCAGGTAAGAATTTATAATAATTTATTCATAATAGTGATCTGTTTGAGAATTAATGGAAAATTTTGCGAAGAACTTAAAATAACTGTTTGATATTATTTTACTAAGCCGTTTTTTGTAAAACTGTTTTAATGCTACATTTCATAAATTAAACAAAATTGAAAATATTTTTTTCTTCGGAAATTACTCATTTTGAATATTGAGTTATATTTTGGGTAAAATTTACTAAATGATAATACAGATAGATTTTACAGCTTTATTCACAAATATGTGATAGTAAATTAATAAATGAAAAAAAAAACAAAAAAAAAAACAGTGGGGTTTTTCAAACATGCGAATGAAATTGAATCATGTATGCATGTGAATCATGAAAAAATATTCGTTAACAAGCAAATTTATTCAAATTATTGTAGTTACTTTTCTATATTCAAGCTTTGTGTTTGAAAAAATATAAAACCTTTTACCAACATATGAACTTAATAATCATGTATAGTCGATCATATACTGTTCACATTTCGTTAAAGTTTACATACATGATTATATATTTACATTTCTAACAAATTTTTCACTTTAATTTGACACATGACTTCTATATACATGTCACTTGTGTGAGCTTATGATGTTATTCTGAAAAATCTATAATAATTAAATAAAAATAGACAATTATTCTATTTTAAAACAAATTATTTTTAAAAATACATTTTTATATTACTAAACCACAGAATCTACACAATGCATCTTAAAGCGTTATTTTAAAAAAGTTTACATATAATTTATAATTAATTACTTATCCATCAATAAAATTTCTTTCAATATGTAATTAATTTAGTAAAAAAGAAAAGGAAAATAAATATCTGAGCAAATATGGCAGATATTGATACGATTTGTAACATTAATTCTTTATTCTGTTATTGTTGAATAACTTCTATTCGTACAAGATAGGAATGCAATTAATTGATATCAATTTTTAAATGCACTTACTAATTAATCTTTGTCACGATCCATTATATAACTTCCGAAATACTTTAAATAAGAACCTAGGTGAAATAATCACGAAAATAAAGATATCAAATAAAATTAATAGATTTAATTACGAATATCGTCAAAATTATTAATTTCAGCCATAAATCAAAGAAACGTGATCTAATCAAAGAAATTGAGACATTAAGTGTTTTCGTGTAATGAGTTCATTTTTTTCCTTTCCGTGCTCTAAGCACAAGCACGCACTTTTCGAGACGACGCATATAAAGTGATTTAGCTTTTCATTACAACCATAGCGTAAGAGCTGGGAGAAATGAAAAATATTTTTTATGTCTTCATTTATATTTTTAAAAAAAGAAATAATTCTTATGAAAATGTAAAACATTTTCATATATTTCTAGACTGAGCTGAAGGTTGTTAAATTTAATTTACAAAAAAGAAATTAATTGTATGATTTCCATTATCTAAAGTAATGTAGTTGTTCACAATTAATTTAATTTGCATGATAATTTTTTTCTCTAATTTAAAAAAATTGTTTTAAAAATTATTTTAAATATTTTAAAATTTAAAAATTATGTTAGTTGACATAAAATTGAAAAGTATACATTTCGCTTCTTGATTAAGCTTTTAAAAATTACGAAGTCATTTTTACGTTATGCTTCTTTTAATATAGCAGTCAAGAAAATAAGGATAATAAAGAGAAATCCTTAAAAAGGATTTAATAAATAAGGATGTGATCCTTAAAAAAACTTCAATTTTTTAATACAAATTAATTTAATTGTTTAATAACCTTTTTTTCAGTTTAATTTATTTAATATTTCTTAAAATTAGAAAATTTATATTTATTTGTTTTTGAATATCTTCTTAAAATTTCGACTTTGCTTAGCCGAAAAAAGTTATTTGATATATGCCAAAGTATGCTTTTTATACAGAATTAAACAAGTAAGTGGATATTTTTACTTAAAATTAAATGAATGAGTTCACAGTAATATTTTAGATTTCTAAATTAAATAATCATTTTAAAAGTTCATCAGTTAATCCTATGATTACATTAACATATTCAATGATACAAGAAATAGTTTTTATAAAAACAAAAAGTAAATTTATACAACCATCATCTAATTTCCTCTAGTGGGTACTAATTTCACCTAGTAGTACCTAATTTCACCAAATCAGTAACAATCACCTAAGGTGATGATTTAAAAATTTAAAAACATAGTAATTTAGAACACATAAGTTGGTTATTCGCAAAGATTCTTTAATTTAGTTTATTCTATTTCTTTAAATTAGAAAACTAAATTTCAAAATTATTTGTTTTTGAAGTATTGCAAAATTATAAGCCATGTTTTCTTAAAAATTTGCTTGCCTTATGCAAAAATTCATAAGAATTTTGTGTGGCATTTTAACTAAATTTTGAAATAAGATTAGTTCTTATTATTATTTAATAAATACATAAAAGCATCATTATGTTTCAAAAGTTCTATTTCATTTAAATTTTCATTTAGATTTTACTTCGTATCTTTGCCATAAATAACCAAATGGATCTTAAATAAGTTTAATATGAATATTTAAATATTTTTTTCTTAATTAATCTAATGCATATACTTTAAGCTAATCTTTTCCATTCTAAAATTTTTCTCAAGCCTAATGGTTTCCAAATAACATTGTAAGTAAAATTTCGCATAAACTGCATTTCTTATCACCTCAATACACGTCAAAAACCAAATATAATTTACCTGGAATATTATTTTTTTGAGATGTGATAATTGTTAAGCATTGTGTTCCATAACTCTCTTTTGCTTATTTAGTTTCTTTTTGCTTATCTTTCCATAATTACAACTTTGATGCCTTTTTCAGTATTATAGTTTGACATGATGAAAAATAGAAGCATATTAAATGAATAGAGAAAAAAACACTTTAAACTATGTAATCTTTAACTTAAAGCTTACATTTTTTAAACACTATTACAATTCACATGTTTACTTTTGAACATAATAAAAATTGGGTGTATTAATAAATTCGAATTGTTTTCAAATAAATTACAACTTATAATGAGAGAAAAAATAAAATAATTGAAAATTATTTTAATAAATGTGATGTGAAGAATATGTATTTTATGCTTATAAAAAAAGTTAATCAATTAACTAATAAATTTAAAAACAAATACAAAACAGTTACTAAAAATATACACGTACATATACAATTAAACAAATATGAAAAATAACTAAGTAACCATAATTTTTATGTACAATTATTTAGTTCTAAAGATTCCTTAAAACTAGAAGTTTACAAATAAAAAGTACTTTATTTCTGTAATGGGAATTTAAATATTATATACTATTTTCGATTTAATGTACATTAATCGGAGATTGTTTTATTCAGAAAGAAATCTAATTAAAATCATGTTTATATGACTGAGAATATAAAGTATTTAAACCATACTCAAATATAATAAAAATGTTAACTTTGCTTTAGAACAGATTTAGCAAGAAATAATTAATTCATAGCATGTGAGTTAAAAATCTTTCATTTATTGTAAAATATGAAATTTTCCTTGATTAAATATAATATAATCATTGTAAAAATATAGCAATTGTTCTATGATAATTATTACTCTTTAGAAAATAATTAGTTTTATAAAAAATTATAAACAAATGTTTTGTATATTCCTCAGTAATTTGCATCTTAATTTATACATATCTGCATCACTAGTGTATTAAACTTCGTTTCTTTTCCATATGCAACAAAAGCTGTTATTTTAGGATCATTACATTCGATCATTTCTCTGGAAAATAAATTAATTTAATCAATCGAACTATAATTTATATAAGCGATGAAATTTTGTTCCAAATCTATAAATTAAGCTCATTGTTTCATCTGCAAACATTTGTCAGTGATGGAGATACAGCTTATGGAAAAATATATGAATTTTTTATCTATAAGTGATAAGGGAAAAGATAAATGTCCTTAAATATATTTTCAAATGTTATTGAAAATGCATTGTCGTAAATCTGTATCCCAAGTTTAAAGAAAATTTAATTACCTTCAAATTGCATAGTAGCACAATTTTTTAGTGAAGCAAAGTTTCTTAATAAAAGTAAGCAACATATCGCATTCCTTCTAACTAAGGAATCATTTATAAAGTTTATATGCATATAAGTTTGATCTTAAAATGGTATATAGTAAGGAATGCTTAATATTTTGTTGTGCTTTTGTCATATAAATTCACAAAAAGAGATAGAAATACAAATAAAAAAATTTTCCATGAAGAAGTTATTCGCTTACAAATTCAATTATATTAAACTGTTCAAAAATAGTACATTAACTTGCTATTAATTTATCTTTATTTTCTTCAAAGTTTTTTTTATTTATCTTAATGACAAAATAAATATTGTCTGGTGAAAAAAAAATAACTTACAAAAATTTAGTGAATTATAAATAAATACCAATGATAAATTTATTTTTTCAGTGTCTTTGTAGGAAAAAAATATTCCCGCTTGAGATTGTTTGCATTTCTTAGGTGCATTATTAATGCTGTTATGAAATGGCTCATTAGATTAAAAATTATCGCTAACTTCTAACGGTTGTTTGCCATTAAAATTCAAATTTGTTTCAGAAGTATATAATTATGGAACATGAATTTTTTATACCATGTTGATTTATTAAACTATAGCTGTTAATAACATGTAATTCAAATAGATTTCGAAACACTAAGCGACATTAGCGTTAATTTTAAAAGATTATGAAATCGTTTTGACACAACATAAGCAAAATATTAATTTTATAGAATAAAAAAAAGCTTTTTATGTAAATGATAGGGAACATGAATATATTTTGTTTAACATCATTTTTCTACTGCTGTATTTGTGTCGCAAGAAGTAATTTAATTTTTTAGACATACATAGTTATGATAAAGACATTTATAAAAACTATTCTCATGATTCCTTTTATTAGAAGAAAATGCGTTAGAGATTAATTATAATTTTTGCTTAATTAAAGAAATATTTTAAAATTAATGTAACAGTTTTTTTTAAACTAAATAAGCGTTAAAGTAAAAATATAAATTTGGCATAAATGAAATGGATTTTAAATGATTAATAAAATGTTAAAACATATTTTTTATTTCTAATGAATTTACTGAACTGATTGTAGTTTCATAAAAATCCTGTTAAAGTTGAGTTTGTTTCGTGTAATTCTAGTACACATAATAGTTTATTCTTCTAAATTTTAAAATTATCAGATAGAAAAAGTGCAAGGCATGATTTTATGATATTTGCCTTTGCATTTTATTATCTATCTATCTATCTATATCTATCTATCTAT
>JAPDSC010080618.1:34383-83145 GCA_026290005.1 Latrodectus geometricus
CGCCTGTTAAAATGTTTGATTAATTCCTTGCAGTAGATTCGTTGATAGTTTTTCAAATATGAAAAGTAAAGAGTATGACTTTTGAAACATTTTACATTTTTAATATCCAAAAGTAAAAACATTATTAGTATCCATTTTTAATATCTGAAAGAAAAATATGTATGATATGCATGGAGAAGATGCATTAGCACAAAGTCATCGTGTCAATGCGTTAAACCTAGTTTGTGAAATTTCCATCCGGCTATTTCGATACTGAAGCCCCATATTCTGGAAGACTACTTAAATCTGGCAAAGATTTGATAAATAGATGAATTTATGCAAAGTGTTGAATGACAGCTTATGAAAACATTGATATCACGTTCGCAATGCATTTTTAAATCTTTTAAATCTCAAACTTATGATTTAAATAAGTTGGAAACGATATATCTTAAATTAGTTTGATAAGATGATTTAAATACGTTGAAATTGAATTAGACCCATCTTGTTTCCTGCTATTCAGTTCTCAGTGTCTGCTGAAATATTTGATGCCTTTCGAAACAAATATGAAGGAAGCAAAGTTAAAAAAATGATGAATAATTTATTAAAGTATTAACTAATCAACTAAAAATCACGTTAGGTATGAGAAGAAATATATGTCTTCAATATTCTTTAGTTTTGTAGTAATCATTTTAAACAATTTTAAATATCATAATTTTAATTAATATCATTTTGTCCTGTAAATATTTAAAACACGAGTTCAACTTTGAATGTTTCAAAAATAACATATAACTCATAAAATCAACAATCAATCATAAATCTGGTTTTTAACAAAAACCAGTATTTTTTAAATCAATTTTGACTTTAAAGCAGTGCAAACAATGCTTCCCACATGATGTTTAGTTAAACTAGATTCATACAATTAAATGAATTTAAATAATTGCAGTGCAAACTGAGTATAAAAAAAGAGATTAAACTTATTTAATTCCAAATTTCAGTACTATTTGAAATGCCCTGCTTACTTCAAAGAACTTATGGGTTTATACATTCTTATGAAAGAAGGATTGCATTGACGAATGTTGCTCTTTTCTCAAACACGAAGAAAAATATCTATTTTTGATACGCATCCTCACTAAAAACAAGATATAAGTTGTTTATAACAATGTTATATGCCACAGATAATAAAGTAAAAAGGATGAACCAGCTCAGAGAACTTCGAATATATATATATATATATATATATATATATATATATATATATATATACACAAGTTATAATAAGTTAAGAAAAAAAATAGCGATTACTCAAAAAGTTATCCGTAGAATAATATGAAACTTACACACATTATAAAACGCATAAAAAGGTACAAAACATCATTAAAAAAACTCACCACACAATTATGGTGTTTCAAATATTAGCATGAGTATACAATGAACAAATGGGAAGTGTAAGATAGGAATATAAACAGTACCTTAAAAAGGGGATTGATTCACCCTTGAGAGTTAATATAGCACATTTAGTCTATGGCGTGACGTGAGAAGGGCACAGATGCCTGGTTGCCTCGCATACAGAGCAAATTCGTGAAACCTTCGAAGTACAGTTAATCTAGATACCATCCTTCCGTAGATTTCAGCGAGAGAGTATCTTAGTTCGGGAGTAGTTGCGCATCTATTTCTTCGTGGGCAAAATGACAAGGTCATCGATACTCTTAGTATTGCGTGACTCTGCTTTTCTGAACCTCCTGGACACTGAAACCATGGTTAAAAATTGTGCTGCCAAAGTCTATGAATCACAGATGGACCCACATTCAGTCATCTATCCACTTCTATTTTATTTTGTTCTGTGCTTCTATTTTCCCTATCTCTCTCCATTAAAATTGTTAAGTCAAATGATGCCTGGTGACCATTGTTACAATTTTGCTACATCAGATTTCCAATCTCAGACACGCTACAACAATTGCTGCCTTACTCTGAAGCATTCATTTTAATGCTTTTTGCAAATGACGTATTCCGACAGCATCACAACTATTTTGCAAAATGTCCTATTGTTAAACTACTTTTACTTACTACATATGCAAAGTTCATTGACAGAAGACTATTTTTGGAAGAATTATTGCTATTTTTGTGATTTTTCCTAAATGTTTGATAAACAGTGTGCTTATACATATAACCACACGTGTATTCCGATATTTTGCACATATACATACAGTCATAAGCAAATATTATTGTTATTCAAACATTATATATCTTAATTTTATTTCGATTTTATCCTTTAAAATAATTAGTTTTTAACTAGGCTTTTTTTTCTGTGTAATGTCATTGTGAAAAAGAATATTTCTAATACGAAAAACTTTTATAAATTTATTAACAATTTCATTTTAGATATTTCTCTAAAAGTATGGAAATTTTTGGAAAATGGAATAAGTAAGTGCTTCAGAAAATAAAGGAATTATAAGTCTGCAAATGGATGAAATTATTATTTTCTTACTGAATTACAGAAGCGTAACAGTTCAAAAAATACACATTTTGATTTTTTTGAACTCATTTAAGGAGAAAGAATATATGAAACACAGAAATCTTAAAAGTTAATTATTTTGCTAAAAATATTCACATAATTGTAATCCGAGAAGTAATTTAGATAATCTCGTAAATAATTTCTAAATTAGGAGAAATCTCTACATTCAGTGATTCATTTTCCATAGAAATGCATAATTTATAGGGCAAACGTCTTATTTGTACAAAATGTTAAAGAAACTGTTAGTGATAACAAGCAGAATGAATCTAGCTTTGATATAAAATTAAGTTTTGAAAAATAAATCATTCATTTAGAAATAATATAAGTAACGCAAAGAAACATTCTTGAAATATAGATGTCTTTGCGAATCACTACAGTCAGTGTTATGTTTGCTTTTTTCAGGAAAGTTATTACGAATTCATGAGATTTTTATTTAATAATAGTAGAGCTCTAATTTAATTAGAACAAATTTATGCAACTTGTAAACAGAGTTATATAAATCAATATTAAAAGAGAACACTTGATCTTAATGTCATCTGATCTTCATGTATTTTTAATAGGAAAATGCAAGCAAAATTTAGATAATAATTAGGTTTCTTCACGAGAATATTTTTGCAAATTTTAAGTTTAGAAATAAAATAAAATATGTTTGTTTCCTTTATTATTATATATTTAAATAGTCTAAAGTAATTATATTCCTATACACAAAAATGGCGACCAAAAAGAACATCAAGAAATAGTATAGCAACATTTATTTTCCAAATAACTAATATCACAAAAAAATAAATGAATGAAATTGTTTGTTTTTGATTGACAATATATTGGGAGAATAAGCAAAGTAGGAAAGCATTCCAATCTGGAGAGTAGAAAAAATTCTTAAGCATTGCGTGGTATGTGTGGTCCGACATTATCCTATAGGATAATGCCTGAGAGCAAGTGCTGAAGTTATGGAAGGAATCTTACCTTTACCATATAGAGATGTACAGCTGGTTGTTAAGTGTATTGACAATGATTACTAGATCAATATAGAAATAAAGTTCAATATCCTCCCAAAACTTATTGAAAAAATGCCTCCCAAAAAATGCCGATACTGGTCCAGAATACTGCAACAGTTCTGCAGTCTTTTACCAATATTCTGCCTGTAACACTCATATAGTAAGGTTGCAGACAGAAGCGATATTCCTGAGTAAAGAATATATCCTTCCGAGCCACGTTCGTCATTTATCACACAGCATTGAACGTACAAACGTCTGTGGTTTTCAGATAAAGGTAAACACAAATCAATGGCGACCTTGTGGACATTCCATTCAACTGCAAATAAGGTTCAATGGTATGGGTTAACATCAAATAATGCATGTACTCTTAATCAATGCTCAGTGACAAAGTGTCATTGTTCCGTGAATTATGATATGGTTAAGAAATCCATTACTTTTGTGCACAGAATATGTCCGTCATCATGTCCAATGTTGCAACAAAGTAGATGGAATCTGTGCCATTCATCTTGTTTAGTCTTCGAGAGGGGAATGAATGCTATCACTGAGTTTTTGTATGGGTCGCCCATACAACAAGTAGTTCCATTTTATAAACTCTATCTAATCCCACCCGTATCTTTCAAAACTAAAAATAGTGAAATTAGATTTTCATACTAAGTGTTATATATATAAAAAGAAAACAACCAGTTTTTTGCACCCAAATTTCGAATGAATGGATGTAGGAACACTAAATTTGATTTGGAGAAAATTATAAAAAGTGTTCAAAACAGGTATGTTTTGATTGCAACATAGAACTTTGCGTTACAAAAAAAAGCATTAATGATATGCAATAAAAAAAAGTAATCTAGCTATAAGAGTTCATTTTTGGAAAAAAAAATAATCCCAGTTTCATCGGATAAAATGTTGCAGAAATATAACAAAAAGGAGTTTCATAAGACTTTTAATAATGCCCAACTCTAGCTTGAATGTATTAGCGGAATCGAATTTCTTGTGATGTCAATGAATTTCTTGGTTAGTGAAAGGAGAAGCGAAGATCAGACATTGTTAAGTTGTTTTTCAGCTCTCCCACGGAGGTATTAAGTAGCCTCCTTTCTACCAAGATAGTCTCATAGATGCTCTATGAGTTTCAGGCCTGGGGACCCAGCTGTCTAGTTTCTTTCACTCCAAACCAAGAACTTCAAGATATTCCTTAACAACTATAATTCGATGAAGTCGTGTGTCATCATCCATTGAAACGAAATCTTTGCCACTTGCACCTGCATATGGACAAACCTGTGAATCAAGGATTTCATCCAGATGTTTCACACCAGTCGCAGTTCCTCCTTGGAACACATGCAGTTCAGTATAAACACACAGTGAGATATCTACTCAAACCATTATTCCACAATCATAGTAACTGAGCACTTCCAAAGCGTTGGATTGATTTTATGTGGTGCTTTGTTCCCTCTAGGTCAGTAGACATCCTGTTAATCAATCTCCCACATGAATCTGGACTTTTTTGAAAAATACAGAAGCCCATTGCTGTCTGGTTCAAGATACGTGATTTCTTGCCCAAGATAAATGGACCTTTTTCTGTCGTTCAGTGAGGGGAACAAATACAATTGGTCGCTTGCATAGAGACATGGATGTTGAAGATGTCTTCGCACCACCTTAACGAACTGGGCCAACGGCATTTCTCAGATATTGCGGGATTCCACTAACTATTGTCATGTTAATAAAAGGCTTATGCGTAATTACGAAAGCCTGATGTATGCATATTTTTTTCTCGTTTATACATACTTTTCTATCATTTTTCTTTATACATTTTCTTCCATAAAAAAGTACTAGATAGCGTTTTTAGATAAATTTACATAAGTTCATTTTTATAATTTATATAAACTATAAATTTTAATGTTATTTTTTAAGATGAGCTTCGAAAAAGATATTTTTTCTAAACTTTTTTTGGCCAGTGTTTAATTTAGAATACAAATCTCTCATGATCTCTGCTAATTAAAATAATTAAATTAATAAAGTTGGAGAATTTTCACATTTAGATATTTAAAGGTTGCTTTGTTTTAAATTTATGATTCATAATATCATATTAATTTTCTCAAAATCAGATATATACAAGATTTAATACTTTAATCGCTCATTAAATTATTAGTATAAATGTCATAAATAAAATAAATATACTTATATTATGCTTTTAAATTCTAGCATTTATACTAAATGCTTCTGTTGATACTGAGATGTATTCATTCCTTAAATTTACTTTTAAAAGAAAAATTTCTATTAAATTTTCTATTGAAAGCTAAAGAATTTAGTAAGATTCATTATACTGATTATAAAGTAAAATTAATTTTATTTGTTGAGTATATAATTAATTCCATAAATTTTCAGCAAATAGGAATATAACATTTTACCACGGTATTTTAAAACTAAATACTTATTCCTCGTAACAAACACAAATTAATGATACATAACTTAGTAAAAATTTGAAATTATTTTGTTCAGAGCTTTTATTGTAATTAAACTTTATCTTTATGGAACAGTATAATAGTAGTATTGCTAATGCCATAATTATGTTAAAGAAAATAAAACCCAAGCTATTAGAACATAATTTCTTAAAAGAATAAAAATATAATCTTTAAAGTATTGTAAGCAAAATAACTTTACTAACTTACTTTCTGTTTAAAATTATTGTAATTCATGGTTTATTTATTTGGACATACTTAATTTTGCATGGAAAGTTTTTTATATATTTATATTTAATAGGTGCAAAATGATATTCATTAGATATAAACATATTTTTTGCAAATGCTACCATCTAAATCAAAATATAACATGTAGAGTAAAATATTGAAATCAGGGTTTCCTCAAATCGCATCTCTTGTGTACGAGATATTCATAAATGCCGAATATTCAATATTATTTATAATCATTTGCAAACAAATGCTTGTATAAAGTATTAAATATTTAGTATATAAGTCTGTACATAAAAATATTCAAATATCAAATGAAAATATTTTCACTACATATTTAAAGTTACCAAAATATCACCAATAAATTATTCATTTTCAAGTTAAGAATTTAATTTTCCGTTAGTACGCATGAATATTTTTGTTTTGTATAAGTATCAATACGCAGAATCATTTACTTAGAAATCATGATGAAGCAATGAAATTTCCTCTATCTAAACTATAATTTTATTATTAAAGTATGCTCAATCACATATGTAATACTAAGTATGAAGCAAAAGAAAAGAAGTAATTGGGAAAAGAAAATCAGTTACACATACACATCATGTCCCTTCAATGAAGATTTTGTATTTCTTAATTTTTCATCATATAAACCACCACTTATAGTAATGTATACATCTCTGTAATCTATTTACATTGGATAAATTTATGATGTATATTTGTATGAGCGCCCCGATGGTTTTGTTAGTTAGAACGTTTGTTCTTGTTATCCGAAAGTAAAGAGTTCAAAACCTGAACCATTCAAAGATCTGTTGTGTTATGCAATGGCGGCTGGGGAACGTTAACTATGTTTTGTTCGCAATGTCTTGCATATGAAATCATACCTCTGGGGATGCCAAACCAAGTATTGAACAGTCTACTGGTCCCTGCTTCTAAATTACGAGGATCACCACCCGGTTGATTCTATTGAGCTCAACTAATGGTTTGGTACAGAGAAGTATGCTAGTGCAACAACAACGCATTTTGTATATCTTATTTTGTAAGCGTTTTACATAGTAACTTTGCCTATTATTAAACACATACAAACTATTTTTTCCACCTGTGTCTGACAGACGTAAGCCAACCAATTTATAATATTTTAAACAAACCTATTTTAAATACTAAAGTTCACAATTTTGTCTCAAAATATAAATTATTCAATTTTGGCCTTTAGCTAAATTATTTTATTTATCAAATCTGTTAACGATTCCACACTTTTGTAACGAATTAAGAATTTCATATTACTCATAGCATGCAGGCTGTTTTTCAGTCTTATAAATATTTTCAGTACTTTTGTCCACGAAATTTTGTATAAAGGTTTGAACTTTTAAGCCTATCATTTCCTCTTGATTTATCTGTTTCATATGATACTTACTGATATGAAAGTGGAACTATACAAAATTATTGGAAGTAAACATTACTCATTATAGTCATGAGAAATTATTGAACGTACAAGTTTCATTTGAATTTCTTTAGGGATTTATTTTCACAATCTACGAAGAGATTTATAATAAAGAGACACTAGAATTTAAATCATAAAAAGTTGTATATGTGTCTCTATCATAAAAAACTTAAAATCATTAAAAACTAAAAAATCGCAAATATAAATAAACTTTAATTAATATATATTAAATTTATATTTTGGAGGAAAAGAGGAGAAAAATTTTACATTTATATAAATTGCCTGGTTAAAAATTACATTCTCAAATGTTGTGTATCATAAACAAAATTTGAAATTAACAGTTATACAATTATTGGGGATTAGAAAATTAATATAAATATTAAAATAGTCAAATTTATATTATTCATAATAATTTATATTTAATGATATTTACTTATTTTAATAACTTTAGGAGTATGTATCTATCTACCTACAAAAAAGGAGCATATTCTCTAACCTAGAAATAATCACAGGGAAAGATCCTAGATTGAATCTTGGCCATTGTTGAATGACAGTATATAAATATTGCACTTCTGCATGCATGTTTATCAACTTGGGTGCATAGAAAGTTTCATGGATTACTCCCTGGTGACGCAGCCCATTATCTAAAAAAATACTCCTGGACTGAATACCCCCCAAAAAACAAAGTGGTTTCCTACGTGATATCAAACCGAAAAAAACTGTGCTCTGTTTTCCATGGTGTGTGTTGTAGAGGATAAAATTTTCTGCTTCAAAAAGCATTTTTCCATTAATAGCACACAATTATTTTGAAATTTAAGGAACATTTTCAAAACTAAAGAAATTTATCAAAATTATAAATTAAATCCATATTCAATATTCATGGTTCACTTCGATATGATGCAATATTAGTTTTTACAACTAAATAATTAAATATTAGTTTTCACTATTAAACTATATTAAAGTTCACCATATCCGTTTCCAATATTATTACAACATGTTTCAATTAGAAAGTATGCAGTATTAGTTCTTTTTTAATTATTTTATAAGTAATAAACTTCATTGCTTCTTTCTTTTAGATTTGTTACCAACAAATGCTTAAAAGAATATAGTTTACTAAATTCTGAGATGATTATAAAGAATAGATAATTCTGTTTTGCAAAAAGAAAAATTCAATTTTATTATATATAATTTGTTTTACTTAAAAGATAATTTAAATTTTTCTGATTTGCTGAAAAATGTATGAAGAATATGATATTAATAATGCTTGATAATATAGTGACAATCATGGTAAAATAGTTAGAAAACTGTATTGTCTAAATTAAAATAATTAACTTGCCTGAAAAATGTTAAATATTTGGGGGGAAAACAAACGAAAGCAACTGTAATTATTTATTTTTTCTAAGATAAAAATGTGATATATTTATCATTAAGGTATAATAATTAAATATTGTTGGGGGAATAATGTTTTTTTTGCATATGTTTAACAATATGTATGAAAACTATGTATTAAAGTTAACCAAAATTTTATAAGACAAATGATGTTCCGAATTTGATTAGAAGTGAAATGACGATAAGGAATTCCAGCAACAAAACCTCGAACAATAATGTTATATTTGACATCGATGTAGCAAATACTTTTGGGAGGAGGAAGTTAATACTTATATTTTTTCCCATTCTTAATCTTTGTGTCTGCACAGAAGAAAATTTATAATTGTAATATATATATATATATATATACAGTGGATATTCTATTGCTATTGGAATAGACTGATAAAAAAACAATGATGTTTTCATTCAAAATGTTTGTCAAAATGTTCGTATGAATTAAAACATACATTTTGTAGTACGAGATTTCCAAATATGAAAGAGATTATGTTATTTTAAGTGGAATTGCAACCATGGCAACCATATAGTCAGGGTTTTAATTTCTAGTTCATAAGTTTGCATGCGTTTGAATCGAATTCAAGTATCGGTGCTATTAGTATAAAGGAACCTATATAAAACAGTAGAACCTCACCAAATTTGCAACGAAGCGCAAAATATTATCTTGACACCACAAACAGTTAACCAAGCAACTTGAAGATTTCAAAAATGTAACTTTTTTTAAAATTTATTACAATTATTTTTTGTATATGGAATAATTAACTATATTATTGGAAAAAAAGCAATCATTAATTTTAGAAAACTATCATGCTATATTTTAATTTTAAATTTTCCTAACCTATTAGGAATAAAGTCCTAAAAATATTGACTATTAGGATTGATTTTAAAGAATATTAAATTTGAAAAATTCACTAGGAAGAATTGAAACATTGTTAAATTCAATAAAATTTTCTTTCGATAACCAAATCTATTTGAGATTATCTTTCTCGTTCGAAGAAAAAGTAGATACAAGAAAATAAGAAATAGGAATACAAGAAATGCATTGACTAGTAAAACAGTAAATCTTTGTTGGCATTTTCTTAGTTCAGGACCGTAAAATCGCAAAGACTTTCCTCTTCCTATGACATAGAATTTGCGTAACTGGCTTAAGCAAAGTTGAAAAGAGAATGGATTTTATTTTTTGAAAGGAAAATCAATAGTTATGTTCGTAAAAAAAGGTCTTTCATTTTTTTTTTCATTCTTTAAGATTTTTTTTTCTTTTATACGTTCTTTTAGCCTTCATTCTGGTTAAAATAAAAACAAATGTCCGGACAAGCAATTCAAAAAATTTCCGGTGCATCAGTTCTGAGCACTATGAATAAGCATTTCCTTCACGTGTTTTTCTCGAATCGTCAGTGAGTAATGTTATGTTTTCAAACTTAGCGTTGCATATATTAAGCGAAAAACTTGGAAAAAAGTAAATCTTCTCCGTCGGTTGGAAGTTGACGGAAATAAAATATTTTTTTTATTATTTTTGTTTCAACAGTCACAGTTATCTGTTCAAGGAGAATATTCAAAAACTGTGCACTTCAATTTATATATATTTTCCAAGGGATTTTAGAAGTTTTATCATCGTAAATAGAAAAGCAAATTTAATTTTGAATTTGCCATTTTTATTCTATTATGAAAGTATATTATTTGCAATTAATCATTTGTTCATAACGATTTTTATGGTATATTGTTGAAGTTAATGTTCCAATTTAAATTGCATTGAAATATTATGAATGATCATGGATTAAAAAATTGTTTATTTTCCTGATTATTAGAATCTATTCACCAGAGAGTACCATTCATTGAATTTTAAAATAACAAAAATTTCATTTGGAACAAATTTTGGAAAATAAAATTCTATAAATAAGCTTTAATTAAAAGTATTATCAAAACTGATTCCTATACACTATGCATTTAGTACGAATAATAATAACTATTTTTCTATGTTACCTTGAATACACTGCAACCTAATTGGAAAAGGTTCTATACCTAACACAATCAAAGGTCTTTTACATTGGTGATAGTATTTGCTGCTATAACTATAAAAATACCGTAATTGCCTATTAACATATCTCTCTGACTTTCGAAAATGTTTCAATCTATTAAAAATAACATTATTTAGAATTAAAAATGTTGATAAAAACAAGAGTATCGCATGAAAATATCTTTAATGGAAAAATAACATTATAAATCTCAAAATATATTTACAGGTATCAGTAAATATTATTTAATCCCTGTTTGCATTTTCTTTAATTTTTATTTTATATTAGCAAGATTCATCTTTAGTTTTTCATTTTTTCGTGTCCCCTCTAAATGTAATTTTCTTTGAATTTGCCGTTTTTCAAAAAATTTGCTTTTGTTTTTTTTTAACTATATGATTTACGAATTAAAATAAGTAATTATTATAACATGAACCCTATAGTAAACATATTTCAAATAAATGTCTGAACTTTTAACCAGTTTGTGAAAATAAATTTATACTCTGTATATTATTTTAGTCATTTATATTTTAATGAAGTAAAACAACAAATTTTAAAATGTAATCGACAACTTTGCTAAATTTATGGAACAACAATTATCTTTAAAATGTGTGAGTTGCTAAAAAATGTCATAAAAATGGACATAATATAATATTAATAGTAATGGAAAATAGGAATTTTTAAATTAGTTTTCAATTCTTAAGTAGACGATGCTCGTCATGGTAAATTATGAAATACAAATTTAATATTTGTAGAAATTTCAAGTAAGCTTTACAATGATAATAAAATGTTATTCATTAATTATAGACAAAGATACAAAATGGAATAAGGAGCAGATTACATTATACTCAATCACTTTTTATGAATTAAAATTAATATAGAATTTATGATTATCAAGTAATATACATTTGTAATAAATTGCAAAATAAACATATATTACTGTACTTTGTAAAAATCACCTAATTGTTTAATAAATAAGGTTTCGTCATGTTTTCACATCTCTATTTGGAAATAATTTTTAAAATCCTTGCAGTTTTTTCTATTTTTAAATTCAAAAAAGTCACTGGATATCAAATCTCGATTTTTAAGAAACTTCCTTCATGATTCTTCCAAGATTAAATTTGAAAGACGCAGAAAGTTAAGTTCACTTAATATCTAGATTCGACATTGAATTAAACTTCCAAGATTCAATTTGGATTTTCATGAACAGATACAATCCTTGATTTTTAGAAATAAATTATACTTTGTGAATCCAACGAAAACACATTTTCTAAGCATTTTTATCATCTGACCAGCCTAGGAACTGCATAATTCTTGTTAAATAATTTATTTCTGTTTTCAATTTATAGAGCTAACATATTACTTTTACAATAATTTGTTTGAAAATCTATATTCTCTATGTCTTTGTATACATATATAAATTAACTAACTGTCCATAAAATTACATTTTGCAAATTCTAAGTTGTTTCATATATTATTAAGAATAATGTATGTTAATAATCATTCTCTTGCATTCTAAATACAAATGTTGCAATTGTAACTGCATTCTTACATGATAACAATAAAATATATTAAAAAAGAAAACAAAAGAAAAGTCATATTTTTCAAAATCGAAATTCATTCTTAACCTTAATAAAACAAATTTCAATTGATTCAAACTTTTATAATTTTTATTGATAAGATTAGATTACTGTAATAAAGGTTTTATTTGTTTCTGCCAGTTGAGATTAACACAATGATGGAGGTTTTGATTTCATGCGACAATCATTTAACAAACTCATTATTTTTAGTAAAAATGCAAGTTATTTTAGCAAAAATTTATACTACCCCACATCATTTAATGCAATTTGTTTGTACGGAAGCCTACACAGGGACTTTCAGCGAAGTGGATTACAATTAAGTCAAGAATTGAGTTCAACTCTTTAATAAATGCCTAGGTTTGCTTACCGATTACGATAATAATCTCCATTTTTTTTTCACATCTGCTTATGACGCATTTGAACTAAGATTTAAAAAAATATTTTTGTTTAAAAGTACTTTATTAAGGATGCTTTTTTTAAATTTTCATGCAGATAAGTGTAACAGTTAAAATGTCAATTAATAAGTTCTAAGAATTGATTGACTGTGTTCAAAATAATTGTATAAATCTGAGAACTGTAATCATTGTAGAATTAATTTTTACCAATAATTTACTTTTATAAATTAATTATTTTACATTAAAAAGATTTTAATGATCCAGAAATTCTAAGAATATATTTAAATATTGATTTTTTTAATTACTGAATTACTTTAAAATTTTTAAAAAAATATTTCAAAACGTTTTTTATTAAAAAAAAAATACATATCTAAATGTTTGAAATGAATTAATAGTTCATATGTATTTTGGAATTTAAAATTCGATTCAATTATATTTTAAAATAAGGTTTTTAAATTTGCATTTCCTTCATTTATTTAAAATGTTGTAATGACTTAAGATGCATTTGGTAAGAAAAAATTAAGCAATAGTATACTATCCACACTTATCCTTTTTATATTTTTTAAGCATTTTCTCATCATGATTATGATTGAAAGTAATCAAAGTGTTGGTATAATAATATAACTTTTGGGAAAAAAATTATATTACTTTGCCTAAGGATATTAATAAATATATTAATTATCAAAATATGTTTTCTTCAATAATATTAAGGAAATTCTTGCTCATTTAATTAGTATTTTAAAATAAAAACAACAAACACGCAATAATTGAATACCATGCAAAAATGCAATATGCATGTTTATTATGTAACAAATTACTTTTTAAATTGAAATATGTATTAATAGCCTCGAATTAGTGTCGTAGCTACTTGCTGAATAAATATATAATAAAATGAATATATTTAGCATACACTATGTTATACATTTTTTAGGGAAACTTACAAACTTATCTAAGAAATAGATTTTATTTGAAATAAGAAATCCAGAAAAGCATACAAGAAAAAATAAATTACATTTCTTCCTTCATCAAAGAAAAACAATAATTAAAACAGGTCATTTATATGATGGTGAAAATTGTGACATTTTCCGCCGTATCGATTTCGCGAAACATTGAGACAGCGTACGAGAATTACATATAGAGGCCTTAACAACCAGATGACGTAGCTGACCATTGATTTGTTAGCGGAAAAAACTTATTTCTTTCCCATAATTGCAATCATATAAAGGAAACAATAACGATGTGGCATGACTTTTCTCGGTCTTTTAGCCACGCTGGTTCTCGCGTGTCTTTTACCTCGTCTGACACGAAATGTCACTTTGCTTCTGGTTAGAAGATCTTTTTTTTGCCAACCAGCCTCCCACCGAAGCATCAGTTGTCAACTCACGTCCCTCGATGAAGGGTGTTCTGGTGGGGATCGGAGATCGGAGATCTCTTCAATCTGATCTTGGGATGGAGGAGGAGGAAGGAACATTTTCTTTCCATTACTATGCCCAGCCTATAAAAGAGAAAATGAGGATAAGAGAGGAAAGTGAGAAAGCCTCAATTTTTTAGACGCTGCTAAAATAAATAGATAAAAAATGTTGAGACCTCAATATTTCAACGTTGCGAATCGTACAATGATATTTTTGGAAAAATAACATTCAGCAACTCAGTATAACGTCATTTATTTTTTGGAGTAATAGATGAATTCTGGATAGAAATGAGTTATACCCTTACATGGAAGGTATAGCATACGTTTGATTCATGAAAATTTAAAAAAATGCTTAGGCTATTCAATTTCGAATACATGAAAAATAAATTATCAGATGTATATGAAGTTTTTCTTATTATAAAAACAAAACAGTTTTTTTATTTTTTTTCAATAATTTTATTTTATTTTGCACCAAAAATGCAAATGTTTGACGATATTTTATTTTGATGTATGTGGACGTTCAAATTCCTGTATTTCTCAATGACATAAACATGTAGTATTCCATGAATCCAATATGTGATAGAAATGGAATTTTATAAAATGCAATCTGTCTAATTCAAAATAAGGTATGAGCAATTAACGATTTGATAACAAATAATGTATAGAAAAATATTGTTTTATAACTAAATAAATACAGTAAATACAAAATTGATATTTGCCTACATTCATTTATTTGTCCAAGTACTTATCTTTATTTGTAAAAATTAACCGTAATGATAAATTAGTTGCACAAAAGCGTTTTTTTTTTGTAAAATAAGTTGATTACGTCAGATTAATTTGCTAGAAAAATGCTTAAAAATATGAATATTAGTGGTATAATAAAATTATGTAACTTCTTACATAATGTATTTTTTCCTTCCTTGAAGTTCTAAAAAAATATAAGTTCTCTATCAACTAGTTTTCAAAATTATCGCAGTAAATTGTGCAATATATATATATATATATATATATATATATATATATATACTGTCTCCTTATGTAATATTAAAGAGCAGGATTTCAAATTATAATTCTCAGATCAATCATTTTAAATGTATTCTTTTATTTACTTGACTTGTGAACTCTAACAAAATTACAAATGTGTCAGTTTGTAATTTTAAAAAGAAAATTCATCAGTAAAATTTTCATCACTGAAAGGCTTTCAAATACAACCATTTACATTTATGAATTATATGTACAATTAAGGAAGCAGGCATAAAAATTCATTAATGTAAGCTGTATTATTTTCTTAGAGTACATTTTCCAAATGGAATCCTCTTCTAGAATATTTCAGACATTAACCGACTCAGCGTCCGCGACGTATCTGTTACGTCGCAATAAACTGGTTGAAAAGCGGCTCATGACGGCAGGGATACGTCGAAATATTCCTGCTCGAAAGCGGCCTGCGACGGCAGAGATACGTCGCAGAGTTTTCACCGAGAGCGGCCGCGACGTATATTTTCACATAGTAGAAACCACTTATTTTTGCTTTCCCCCTAATCGGTGGTTTGATTGATCGGTCTTAATCACTCAAACCCCACTCCTTGGAGACTTTTCTTTGAAAACTAAAACTCAGCCTGAGTTTTACGCCAAATATCTAAAATACTGATTATTTTTTCGCCAAGATTCAACTTTAAAATTTTATAATCTATAAATTTGTTGCTTTAGAAATAAAATGCGAGTTTATACATTATTATTTTTAATTTTAGTTCCTAAGCTAATTGAATTAGGCGATTTTATTACACAAAAATTTTTAATCCATATGTACTTTTAAATTACTAACAAGCTTGCCTTCTTTTCTAACTTAAATTTTAATAATTTTCCTGCTTATGTTAATTATTTCTTACATTTTAGTTAATTTAATTCAGTTTTTATTGTTTTTGAGCGCATTTTTTTATCGACAAGTTATGACTAAAATAAACAAATAAAATTCGTAAATGGAAATTATTTAATTTCCAGTGAAAGAGCTCATGGCTGTTATAGTAAAATCGTTGTGACGTCCATAATAAATAACATTTACCTTAATGACTAAAACTCATTTAATTTGCGTTTTTTTTTTGTGCATTAAGAAAAAATTTACTAATAAGTTTACTCTCGGCATATTGATTTTTATTTCGTTATTACTTTGATTTCTTTTTACATGCACTTCAAATGTTGATAATAAAACAGAAGTATCATCTTAAGGCAATAGTATAACATGATTGTCTCATAAGTGTGTAGCCAAGAATATTATACATGTGTTATTTCTTTTTAATGAAACATTATATTGAAAAAAAAATCAACACTATTTACTGTTACACCATATAACAAGGGTGTCCAAGACATCGACCGCGGTCGACTGGTAGACCACGAAGACATTTTAAGTAGTCCACACGACCATCCCGATAATGACTTCGGATATTAACAATTTAATTTATGACTTATTATTAATTTATGACATAGAATCAATGAATTATTTAAAATAAAAATTTACTACAGCCTACGCTTTAAAACCCAAAATAAACTTTGCAAAGATTTACGATTTAAAGATTTATGATTAAAGGTTTAGGATATAAAACATAAAACGGACATGATGAGCGCTATTAAAACATTCAAAGAAACTATGGAAAGGTATGTATCTCAATTAAGAAAACATGAATTGAGAAACTTTAAAAACATGGAGGAAGAGTGCATCCATAATCCAAACCGAGACTTCGAAGATTTCACTTAATACTTTTTTTGTTTGAAGAATTTGAAAGAAGATTCGCTGACCTAATTAGCTTGAAATAAATAAATTTTATAATATTTCCATTTAATGGAAATGTCAAAATTGATGGACATTGTCACAATGATGTCACTATGAAAATGTCAACATTGATGGACAGCGTATCTGAAAAAATAGGACATTTAATAGGTATCACATGAGTCAAGGTCGAGGAAGAAATTATTAAATTAAGATGCAATATATTTCTTAAATCGAGAGCATATTTAGTGATACTGATTTTTGGAAATTAATTTCTGAGGAAATGTTTCCAAATATTTACAAATTGATTTTGTATTTAAATTATACTTTGGATCAAGATATCTTTGAGAATCTGCTTTTTCAACCATGAATAAAAAACAAACTTTGGCGCATTTAACAGATGAACATTTAATTTCATGTTTATGGATTGCAATAAGCTCGTACCAGCCACAATATGATAAACTTGTCGCAGATATACAGTGCCACATTTCAACTAAACGAAGTGAATAGGATGGTCACTTTTTGATGTATGAATACTTTGATTATTTTCATCAGTAAATTTTTGTTTTGTAAATATTGATAGTAAGTTTTTTTTTTTATTTTTTAAATTACATAATTTACTATTTTTTCTTGTTACCGAAATTAAATATGTACGTTAATTTAGCTCTGCCATTGGTAGACCGCCTTCGATTTTTTAAATGTGGAGTAGACCCCGGATCCCAAAAGTTTGGCCACCCCTGCCATATAAAGTCATTATTTTAATAAATAAATATTAAAAAGATACTATTTCTTAAAAATTTTACGATATTAGAAATTTTCTCGATTAAAAAATAAACTACAATATTTCTGATATTAGCTTTGTTCTGCTGTGAAAATCATTTTATTCTATATATTTTTTTTATTTGCATACATGTAATAATTTTTCTAGATGACGTAACGATAATATTTAATAAAATAATATTCCTGACTAGAAATTTATTGCAGATTTAAAACAAAATATATTTATGAGGAATATAAATAATCAAAGTTTTAAACAGTAAACTGTTCTGAAGCAAAATAATGGAATTTTAACTTATATTTAAAGATGAGCTAAACTTTTTAAAGCAGAAAATATTTTTAGCTCTTTTATTTTAGAATGTGTGTAAAATGGAATGATCCTATTGAAATAATGTATTTGTGAATCGAAATCATATTAATGCTACAATCTAAGCAATTAAATTTTGAACCTACAGAAAATAATTATTTTATTACAAAATTTATTTTTAAAATAAGCAAATTATCAATACGATAGTTTTACAAATGATTATCTTTTAACGCGATCCATATTAGGTATAAAAGAAATTTTTAAATATAATAATCTTAACCAGAGAATTTCTTGTTGTAAAATGTGGTTATATATTTACTTTACTCTTCTTATTTGAATTAAAAACTAATTTTCATAATTTATCTTTTAAACATAAAATGATATATTCCACATACGAGTTATTGGGTCATTAAAGTCATATTAATGAAAAATATAAATAAATTCATTTAAAATATAATTGAGATACGTTTTAGTTAGGAATGACAGTAAAATAAGTCTCTATTCAATAAAAGAAAGAATAAATACACTAAGAAAATTTATATCTCTCAATCAAAATTTTAATTTTAAATTAAGATACTATATTATCTACAAAATCTTTTTAATTAAGAGACCATATAAAAAAGATATAATTTATAAATGTTTTTCATTCACGCGAGCGCATAATATTATGTTGCGAGTGCAGCACCATTTTGTATAAAAATACTTTCTTATAATGAAAGAAGAATTCATGGTATATTGTTATGTATTATTTTACGTGAATTGAAAAGTCAATAGAAAAAAATAGAATATTATAAATTTTTTTCATATAAATCTGGTGCTTTTGCCAAATTAAATAATATTCTTTTGTTTTTATTTTTAATTATATGTATTCATTTAATCCTTACTGTGAATAAATTTTCTTAAACTTTTGCGAACTTAATAATCAAGACAGTTGAATATTGAAGGCTAAAATTTTCTAAAATTTTTATAAGTATTCGACAAACTATTTCAAACGGATTCTTATATACGTGAGAGGAGTTTGTTTCCAGGGAGAAAACTATTCATGTGTGACTTCCTTTACAATTTAAGCATGTTTCCTGTTAGTCAGGGAAAGAATGAAAGGGGAGAATGTTTACTTAAATGTAAATGAAACTTTCTGATTATTCTAAACAGATGAGAAATTGCTTTCTCGCCATGATTCATTGCTACAAATTAATGATTATGTTCTACTTTTTTAATAACTAAGAACTTACATAACAGATTACATTACATTCAAAAGTATTTTCGGAAATTTAGATCAATAAAAATCATAAGTATAACAAAATTTTATTTCCAGTTAGTTTTTTAAATTTAAAAATTCAAATCTAAAATCTAATGAATCAAATCCTAAAAACAAAGCATAAAAAAAGATTTTAAAATTATATTGTATATAGTTTCCTATTTAAAGAAAAGACAATTTCTTTTTATAAAAATAAAACTGGAATATTTTTTTTATGAATGACAATAAAGTAAGTCTCTAATCAATTAAAAAAAATGAAAAATTTGAAAAGAATATTAACAATTCTCAATTATTAAGATTATTAATAAAGTCTTTTTAATTAGGCAACTTTATATAGTAGAGATATATGATAATTATATAAAGGTTTTGCATTTGTAATACAATAAAATATTACTAATGCAAGAACTTTTCATAAAAATATTTTTATAATGGAGTAATAATAACCTCTTAGCACTTTATTATACATTATATTATGTAAAATTAAATATAAGTCAATAGAAACTCGTTATAAATTTATTAGTTTTTTTCCAACAGTAATTTTGCCAAATTAAGTTGTAAAGATTGTTTTGTTTTTATTTATAATTATACATAAAGGATTCTTTTGTTTTTATTTAAAATTATACATAACGGATTCTTTTGTTTTTATTTATAGTTATACATAAAGTACAGTTCATAAACGCTAGATTAATATTTAAAAAATAACTCGAATAATGCACTTGTGAACCAAATATTCCATTTATATTGGAATAAATTAAACGTAACACTTTAAGCTTCTTATTATTACATGCACTGATATATATTTCAATTCAGACTGACAAATGAAGTTAATTTTCATGTATTGTAGCAAGTGATATTTTATCTAAGGTTGTTCAGTTACGATTAGAAAAAATTAATTTAGCAAATAAATTTGGGCTTTAACGCTTTTGAATAAAAAAAAAAAATATCTATGAAAAAAGAGCATAAGTAATATATATTTTTACTTTTGCTAAAAAAAATTAAATAAATTAATAATTTTAATTTATTTCTAATTCGTTTAGACTGTTGAATTATATAAACGTATAGTCTAAATCAGCATTGCTATGTGCGCTGAAAGTACTATAATATTGAAAGAGTTTGAAAAATATTTATTTACTTGCATTAAATAATTATAAAGTTTCTAATAAAAATTAGTTTGTGTTAAGAAAAATATAATGTGAGAAAATGTATTTTTACTAACATTATTTTATCTTACTGTAATAAAAATTTGAAAAGCTTCTGTGGCTCATTGAAAAAGAGAAATTTCCATTATACCGAAAATAATAAATATACAAGAAAATGTAACAAGCAACTTTCTTATTTAAATTGCGTAAGAAATCTAAAACATCATAATTTGTTGATACCGTTTTTCTTTGAACTTCATATTATTTACCAAGTCAACCTAAAAACACTGAGGAATATCTTCATTTTCAATTACACAAAAAACAGTTATTTACAAATAATTTTTGCTTTTTAAGTTTTATACAAAAATAAAATATACGTTTTCGTCTTAACCACTTCTATTGGGATGTACAATGCCTTCTGGCAAATACATACAACCCTAGATAGGGTAGTTAGTGGTAAGTGACATCCCCTCTCTCTAAATTGAGCGATGTGACAGTTTTCAGGGGGGTAGGAAATATTCCCAATGAGAACGGGAAACAGTCGACGATTTTTGTATAGTTTAGGAAAGTGGCTGTGGAACGAAAAAGTAGTGTATCTGGTTTTAAAGAGGAAACATTTTTCGCAGATTCTTGAAATTTTCTGAGACGCTGAGTCGGTTAAGTCATAAAACTATTGAAACAAGACCTAGGAATGAGCCCATGTTGAGATGCTTTAATTTGGTAGAAAGATTTAAGAGTTATTAAAAGGGTAACTGTGTGATTATATAAACAAAGAGCGTAATGGAAAAAAGCTTTAAAAATTCCCGAATCTTTCAAGATCAAGTTATTCCCGAGTCAATAGGAGTTAAATACATTCATATGTATTCCCATATATTTATAAAGAATAATTAAAAATACAAAACTTATAAAAACTAAAGTACTAAAGTAAATAATTTGCAAAGCAACAATTAGGGAAGCCAAAAATATTTTGGTTAAAGTAAAAACAGAATAAGAAATATAAATTAATTTAAAAAAAAACAAATTCTTTTAAAAGTTTTAGAAAATAAATGCTTTTTCGGAATTTAAATGGTCTCAGCTGTAACAAATTCGGAATAATCTCAAAAGGAACAAACACATCAGTGAATAGCTGGAATTTAAAGTCATTTATTCTTTCATTCTGATCCAGAAACTCTGTTTCTATATGATGATTCCTTATCACATATTTCAAGGAATACTCAAGATAATTTATAAAAAAATTGGCATAATTTTTCTTTAAATATGGCGCTTGGTATTCGTTGATTCTCACTCCTGATATTCATCCTATAGTTCCTGTGGATAAAATTCAGATGTACATACAAACAATACACAATGCCCCATTTTTACATTCAAAATGTTTTTTATACAATGACACGTCCTATAATTAGACACATTTTTAAAGATTATAATAGTTGTACGTGTATATATATATATATATATATATATATATATATAGCAACAAAGGCTTTGATGTAAGTGCTTATATAGCTTTTTACTGTAAATCCCAAATTAACAAATTATATATATATATATATATATATATAAACATAAAAAGAAGGTATTGGCAATATTTTAGCAATTTTTCCTTCCTGAAAGCAATTATAAAAAAACCAAAATATTAATTAAAAACTCAAATATTTTGCAATACAGCAGAAATTCAAATATTCAATTATGAAATTGACAGCAATGAGAAAATTAATATTGAAAAAGTACTAACAAATCTGCTTCATAAGGGTTTATCAAAAGACAAATTTCTAAAAGAATTTGCTGTTTAATAAAATTTATGTTTTTCTTCGAAATCTTGGGCACATATTAGGAAATGAAGCTTTCTTTACCCTTGTAAAAGATTGAATATTGTAATTTATGCCGATTAGATGAACGCATCTAAACTTATGTGTTTCTTTTCCGGAATAAATTTATTTATATTCAAAGTATCGAAAGCTGGGGCAAGGGAGAAAAACCACTTATAAATGAACTTAAGTTGTATTTGAGAATCGTATATCATGCGAAATTCGCATTGATTATTTGGCTTGGGAAACCGCAGAGTTTAAGCTGGAAATTGAAAAAGAATGATTATGGAACTAGAAATGTTTGCTGTTTGAATGATGGTATGAAGATGAGATTTTTATTTTTCAGAAATAATGAAAAACTATTTTTTTCTAGTGTAAGATATCGATGAAGGTATACTTAGAAGTTCTTCATAGATTAAAAATGATAAATTTCATCATGTGAACCATTGAATTATATTAAAAATGAATAAATTATATATAAATTAATTATCAGTCATCTTAAGTTGATAATATGTACATATATTGCAATTGATATGAAGTTTTCATTTATTCAAAAATGAAAATAGCTATGTTAGAAAGAAAAAAATATATTAAATAAGAAATAATTATTATTTTTGTGAAAATTTTATTACTACTTATAAAACAAGTTTATTTTAATTTTCTAATATATATATTATGATAACTAAACATATTGTATAATTCCTGCATATTTATTATAGAATTTTTTGGAAACAAGTATGACAAAATATTTTATATATATTTATAAAGAGGTAAAAATGCATTCTATTTATTTATATGGGGAAAAATATTTTCTTTATATTTAATATTGATAAGTAAATTTTAATATGCATTTCTTCATAATTCAAAAATGCCTTTAAAAAATTAAATTTCAACATTCTTTCTTTATTTTTCAAATATTTGTTAAATTTAGTTATATTATATTATTAGTTATAGTGTGTTGAATTAAATATTTAAATACGATAAGTGTTACATATTCTTATACAGATTGCACATTTTTTTTTATTTTAATTTTCTACTTTAAAAGTTCATATTTGAAAAAATCTGAATTTTTCTTAAAAATATGATTTCTGTATTTTTAGAGAATTAGAGTTTGAGCAAGGATGATCTTTAATTATGACAATTCGAATTGTTTTAGTTTAATAAAATGTACAAAGTATTTTACTTTTAAAATGTAAGGAAAAAATTTCAATCGCAAAAAACATAATAAAATAGACAAATTAAATATTATTATACAATATTAATTTGTTCTATTTCTTAATGATGAAATCGTTAAATTCCATCAGCTATTTTAATTAATAATACCAATTATGAGTTTTTTTATTATTTCATATGATTCTAAGTTATGTTAATACATAATTCTTTCGATTTCTCATCTAATTGTTTCTCAATTTGTACTATTTAGCCAAGATTAGTTCATATATTTCTCATTATTTATAACTGATTTCCAGTTTTGCATTAAAAATAATTTGCATATTAAGTACCTTTAGAGAAATATCCTGCTTAAGAAACTCAAAAATTTAATATACACTATTAAATATCGTTTTCCTTTTCTGTAATTTGCGTAGGTTTATGAATAAATAAATATGTTATATATTTTAATTCCAGCTCCAAATTTATAACTTATGTAAAATTATTCATTATGTCGTAAGGAGTAATGCTTCTTATAAGAACTACTTATGACTGTAAATGTTTACTATACATAGCAAATTTTCATGTCATGGTATTGAATTTTATAATTTATTTGAGTTTAGAACTACATTAATTTCAGTCCTTACTTGATTCTGTCTCATTAAAAATATTGTTTTTATTCACTACAATTTAGGTATTTTATTCTAAACTTACACTTTTGATTTATTAAAATACCTCAATTCATCACATTTAAATATGCAAATGAGTTTTAAATTGAAATTACTTTAGCACATATTTTTTAAATATTAATTATGTCTTAATTTACAAACTAATTAATTAAAATTTAATTTTTTTAACTGTAAAACTTTGAAAATAATATTTCAAATCTTGACACATTTGCAACAGTTTCTTATTTAGAGATTTTTATGTTTAAATTTAGACAAAACCAGCTAAAAATAAATAGACAACTTGGACAACAATGATCAAATTTATATTTGCATCCCTAGTCCAAACTTAGCCTCAAAAGTGATAGTTGGCGCATTT
The DNA here is from genome assembly GCA_026290005.1 of Latrodectus geometricus. NCBI lineage: Eukaryota > Metazoa > Arthropoda > Arachnida > Araneae > Theridiidae > Latrodectus > Latrodectus geometricus. The sequence goes on from JAPDSC010080618.1 coordinate 59,004, forward strand.
TTCTGTGGAGAGAATGTAGAAGTCGTTTTCATCCATCAAACATCCTTGAAAGATATGCATATGGGTCAGGCAGTGTTTATGTTTGGGTTGGTATTTCTTTGGGTGGACGCAATAGACCTCCGTATCTTTTTCCGTAGAAAGATTAATGCTCACAACTGTAGAGATGACATCCTGCATACTTTTGTGCACATTTATACCTGACCAATAAGTGAAACTTTCGTAATACAGAAAGGTAATGTGAGATCACATTGCACTCACTCCTCGCATCGTGGAAGCTTATCTTGAATAGGAAACAATTGATTGTATGCCTAGACCAACTCTATCACTGGACCTTAACCCTATTGAGCACTTTTTGGATGCTCTAGGACGACGTGTAGCTGCTCTCACTTCCTCTCCCTAGTCACACTTTCAATTGCTTAGGAAGTGCGAGCCATTGTATTTCCTAAGCAATTAATAGACTGTTTTATTGAGAACATCTCACATCGCTGCATGTGATATATTGGTTCTCGAGGTGATCATACATTATATTAAAGGTAATTTTCCTATACAGAACTTACATGTCCTATAATTTTTTCATTGTATACATATGCTAATTTTTCTAATACCAAAATTATTATACTATTTTATACCTTCCTATGTGTTACATATAGTGTGTATAAGCTTAACTAAATTCCCCCCATAAATTTTTGTATAAGCATAACTAAATTTAGCAAATGGATTATACTAGTATGCATATACTTGAAAAACTTATAAGAAACCGAATGTTGTGTTTTCATCAATGATTAATTGTACAATATTATACTAATTTATTGTACTTTAAAATGTGTTGTAGTAATCAATATTATTGATTTTAGTAAATTGGTGCTTAAGCAAATAAAATGTTAATGCGAAACTTAAGCAAACATTGAATTTAAACAAAATAGAGTTTACTTGTATAAAATCTTGTAGAAAAAATATTTCTTTAGATGAAAATATATTTCACTAAAATTAAAATTAAATATACATGAAAAAGTTCAATTTCAAATAAAACGAATGCTTACATTTTGTTGCTGATTTTGATAAATTAAGCCTCATTTTAATGAAAAGGAATGAATTTAGCAAATGGATTATAAATGAAAGGTGTTATAATATCCTTCACAATGCTTTACATTTTCACATTCCATTGCCCTAAATATTAAAAATAAGTAATTTAATGTATATTTTATATTTAAATCATAATTTGATTACCTAATATCACCTACACGAGATTATTTCCCACGCCTAGACAAATACTTAATTTTAAACTGGTTATCCTTATATCAAGACACTCAATTGGACTAATTAGGGAATTTTATGGTATTTAATGCTGTATAAATGCAAGTTTAAATTTTTTTCTGTCTTATGAAAAAGTCACTTTTACTATATGAAATTGACGGAGAATATAGTTTGCCTCTTTCAAATATTCTTTTTTTATGGATTAATGATTATAAGAGCATTCAAATCAAGTAGTTTCACGAAATTTATCAGTTATTCAATTTAATTTATGTGTTCAATAAATCTTGTTTAGTCAATAATGATGATATGATGACTTGGGCTGTCAAATTATTATTAACATTATTAACATCCTGACTTACTTGGGGGCAACAAGGGGACACCCATTGGTTACCCCCTATTACAATTATCATAACGTCCTACCCTTGTGGTTGCTAAAGATGGAAATCCTATAGCAGCTGGGCATTAGAAATAAAAAATATATAAAAATACCTTCCAGAACAAATGCTGTATAAAATCATTTCTATTTATATGTAACATCGTGTATACATATATACACATACTAATTATAATAAATTAAAGAAAAACATAAAAATAATGATAACGCAAAAATTTATGGGGGGAATTTAGTTGAATGAATACATGTTTCATATTGAATGAATACATGTTTTCATATTGAATGAATACATGTTTCAGCATTGAATGAATACATGTTTCAGCATTGAATGAATACATGTTTTCTAATTGAAAAATATTTATTTATAAATATGAAAAATATTTTTAAGAATTAAATTAATAATTTCAATTTCCTGTACCAAAGTTTATGACACTGCTCAAAAAATATTTACGCAACTATAGTTTATATACAAACTTTAAAATATTTATTTTGAGAAATCAGATAAAATTTCATTAATGCATTTTTATATTTTAATCAGATAATCTTTTGAATACAACTTTGGAGGAAACACAAATAAATAAACTTCTTGACATATTTTTTTCATATACATGAAATATATTGTAATGAAAAATTCCTCTCCCACCCCAGATACAAGCACCTGAAAATTTTAATTGCAATGAATGTTATTGTTGCATGTCCAACTCACATTCTCAAGTTACAATACTACAAAAGTTTGCATGTTATTACTGTTACTCATCTTTTCTTATATGCTATGCAAGCAAACCTATGTATTTTTTCTCATCTGTTTCAACAGATTGAAGATTATGATGCTATTTTACATTCCTTCATGATAAGTAATGTTTTGTTGTTTTACGCATTTTTCAAACTTATTACTTAATTTAATTGTAATATTCTGACTACAGATGGGTGGGACCTGGGTTCGAATCCTGGCTCGGGCATGGATGTACTTTCTCTTTCTCTCTTTCTTGTCTTTGCCCTTTCATTGTGTGTGAATGGTTGCCTACCCTATAAACGGGTTCCTATGCCATGAGTGTACTGAGGAAGTCGGATTCCACACCAAATATGGTTCAGTTGGAAAAGTGGAACAGCGCACTCCATATTCAACACTTCAATTGTAATATTAAACTGAAAACTGACAAGCTTTATTTCACTTTTTTATTTGATGATTATCATAATATTGCATATATATATATATATATATATTATACTTTAGCTATTATGATAAATATGGAAACAAGAAATTGTAAAAATGCATGAAAATTCTAATAGATTTCTGAATGAATTGCTCAAGTTATGCAAGCAATATTTATTGTCCTATAATTATTCATATGAATAGGTAAATTGCATCTGTTTCTAGTCACGGTATTCGATAAAAATTGAAATGTTAAATATTGATCAGAATATTTAATATGTAAGAGACCTAACATAAACCAATTATGTTGATTTTTTACTCTAAAATTTTTGCATGAAACCAAAATAATTGCTTCCGTTTTGGTTTAATATTAAAGTACACGTTTGATTCTTACAATGACTGCTTAGTTCGTACATATTATTTGATGTGAAACTGTAACATATACCTTTTTATTTGTTTTACTGAATTGTATTTCCTTATGCTATTAGTTTTTTGGTTATCAAATGGTTGTAGAATTGAATTTCAATCAAGTGAATCTAAGTTTTGATATTAAATGTCAATCTGCAGAATCAATTTGCAAGCTTTAAGAATTAAATATCCTAATCCAATTATCTTATAAAATTCAATTTCCCGATTATTTTAGACAGTTAATGGTAGTATGCTTATACGTGTTATCGAACTCTTATTAAATATTTTGTTAGAAAGTAGATAATTTTCAATGGCAAAAAATATTTGGTATTTAAATATGGCAGAAAATTTATGAATTAAAAAGTTAATGAGTACTTCATGAATAAATATGGTACTTTTAAAACAAATAACTAATTTTTAGAAAAATTAAGTCTGTAACTAATGTCCATCATATAACTGATCAATATATCACATATCAGATAATATGAAATCTAAATCCGTTGTACGATATATTTGATCTTTCTTTCAAGTACAATTGCCGCCCAGGTTTACTTCATAGATAATAGGCTATTGTTACTCGTAGAACAAGGGAGAATATCAAGAAAACTTCCTAGAACTTCCCTCAACAGAATAACAGATTCGCATTTAGAAAGTAGAAAAGTGACTTACCAAGTAAAATTTTATTTGGAAGAGTGTACCAAGTTGTACTGAACCTCATTATAAAAGACTGGTTGTATTGTAAGAGATTTAGATTTTGTCACCGGGACTCACAATCACTATTCTTGCCTTATCCACCACCATCAAAAAACTGTTTTTTATGGTAAAAATGTCTCTTAAGTGATTATGATAAGGTATTTTATTTTGCCATGCATCTTAAAATACGTTGTCTAATTATATGGTGTAGTAAGCAACATATGTTCTGTCTATTACTTAAAATTTATTTTTTTATATTGAATTTTTTTAATTCTTTTAATATTTTTAATTGCACCTGACATTTTTTTTAAGTATTCAAAATAATGTCAACAAGACATGCTTAAATATCAATTTCAGCAAATAAATTTTCTTCTTAAGGATTTTATTATGCTTAAAGGCATTTACAAGTTTTTCTTAAATTTATAATTATTACTAAGGTGTAGCAATTGGAATCAAAATCAAAATTTACTAATGTACGGATATTATCCCTCTTACTAAATTATGCAATTCTATGAGTTAATTTTGTTATGTTAAATCAATTAATCTTGTGTTTATTACCAGTAACATCATCATCTTCCCTTTACAATTATTCAATCATGCAAACAAACAAGTTTGGGAAATATTATTTGCGATTTCTTTCATCCTTCTTATAATAAATCTTGAAAATATTTCAAAATCATTAAAAAATTCATACATAAATAAATTCTTAAAAATACGATATTTTTGCAGATATAATTTATTAATTAGACTTTTCTAAATCTACAAATGGAAAATCAATATATTGATTACTGAAATTTAATTAAAATATTTAGTTCATTCAGTTATTTTATGACACAGATTATTGTACCATTTTTGGCAATTCTAACCCATGATGTCTTACCACAAATTCAATACCGATTAAATAAAATAATTATTTTTACATCACGAAAACAACAATTCGATATGTCAAACGAATGTTGGTTTGAATGTCTTTTTTATTTCACGGTAATATCGATTTCCGTTTTACTATATGTAATCAGTCAAGTACTTAATGGAATATTTTATCATTAAAAAATTACATGATTAATTTTGTTATTTGAGGTACACATTTGAATCATTTTAATTAAAAATTTGTTTCCTAAATTTTTATACTAATACTCGATTATTTTTTTAACTTTAAAATATTTATATTTTTCAACTTTAAGAGGTAATTGTTTATTCTAAAGAAATATAACTTGCATAATTATAAAATAAATGATTTAATACATGGTACTAAGCAATATATAGTTTAAAAAACACGTAAACCTGTGTTTTTCCTAAGCAATATTGACCCAAAGTTTTCCAAATATATTCAATTAATGCAATAGTGAATCTTTAACTTCCATGGAATCAACTGATTTTGTATTTATTAAAGAATCAGAAATACTATGTTAAATTTATATAGTATTTGAAAATGTCGGAGTAATTAGTTTTTGTCATTCTGATGTGAATACATTAGAAATGAGTAACATGAATACATTCGAAATGTAAAATTTATATAATGATTCTCTAATTATAAATTTAAAAGAAGGATTAATATGAAAAATCTGTTCTGAAAATTGGTTAGTTGAAAAATAAACTAACAAATACCATAATACTAATAATTCCACTCATAATATTTATTTCGTATATTACTTTAGCTATTGTTCATCTTCTATAAAAAAACAAGTGCAGCAGTATTTATAATTATATAACACAATATTTTACAGCAACGTATTTAAATTTTAAAAATAGACTATATCACTATTTCCTAAAATATTGTTTCATATGCTACAGAAATATAAAATAACTGGTCTTAGTTATCATAATGATGGGAAAAAATGCATAAATACATGTGCGATAACATATTTAAAAGTAGATTGCCTTTTCAGATTACTTTACTTAAATATTTAAATATTTTGTAATATGTATTTAAATATGCTCAAAATAAAAATTTGTATGCACAGTAAATGTATATAATGTTTCAAAAAGCTAAGTTTTCCTGTCTGGATTTTTCAGCTAACTCATCAATTATTCAACTTTATGGTGAATACGTTCTTATTCGAAGAAATTAGACATCACAAAGCAATAAATCTGTGATTTTAAAAATGTTACAAATAAAATTTCATCAGGAACATATTAACAAATCAGAAAAACAAAAGCATAAAATAAAACTGTTTAGATACTAAGATAAATCCAAAGTACTTAGAAGATTTGAAAAATTTACATATTATTTCCCCTTGAGCGAAATTTTGAAATAAGGTGTAAAGAAAGTGAAGCTATATAAATATTTACGTAAGTTAATTAAACGTTCTAGGTGTTATGTGTCTCAGTTTACTTATTTTTGTTTATATTAGAATAAAATTAAAATTTATTTTTTCCTCTCTTCTGTCTCTAGTAACACTCTTCTGCTTTTTCTTTACAAAGGAAAAGGACTAAGAAACTCGTTGACTATTCAAAATGAGTTCAGGATCGAAGAATACGAAAGAATGACTTCTTTTGTTTCCTTCCCTAACTAAATATCCGAGGAACCATTTTCACTGATGCATTCCTTATGCAAAATACAAGGCATGTGATATTTCGCAATTTCGGTTCATCCCCCTAAGGAATTTTTAAAGGCTGCTCTCTTTGAAATGCAATTTCGAAGTTTTCCCCCGAAAAATTTCCATTTAAATTTATGCATGAGAAGATTAAGAAAGATCTGGACTTCTACTTTACTTGTCAACCTTGTGCTGACTTCCGGGGGACAGGGTGGACTGATTTCAAACATACACACACACATATATATATAATGTCTGAAATCAGTCCAGAATATATATAAACCAAAACACTACATATATACACTATATATATAAATATATTGATTCTTTTCTTCAGAACTTGCAGGCTTTTCAATCTTGAAATTTATTTTTCGTCACAGTAAGGGATTTACCGGATGTAAACCCAGGATCTGATAACGAAGAATTTTATGTACTTTATCAATGAAGTTCCCGAAAATGATGAAGTTATCTTTTTTTCGGTCCCCTTTATCATAGTGATCGAATTTTAAATGAATAATGAAAGAAGCTTTCCTCTCTTTTTCTTCCAAAACTCTTTCCCTCTCTTTCAGTGAGTGATAAAATTTTAATCTATTTAATGCGAAAATAGCTCAGTGCTTTTGGAGCATTCATGTTTTAGACTTTATTTTATCATTACTAAAATTAGTTGGGGATTAAGTCGATTTGTTTTCTTCGGGGAAACACTAATGCTTTTTTAATAATAACAAAGATTGGTTTTATATTTAATAAAAATGTTTATGAATATACATTGACATTAAAGATTACTGTACGTTCAGTTAAGAATATTAATGTTAATTGTAGTTGATATAAATTACTCACAGTCATAAGAGTAATTATATTTTACAAAAAAAAAAAAAATGAATTCCCAATTTTCTTGTAAATATCTTATCTCATTACATAAGGAAAATATAAACCATCTTTTCCTTAGTAGAATGTAAAAAATTCTTCATTGCATTTAGGTAATGATAGTTGCTACAATTCTTAATGGCAAAAGATATATTAAAATGCTTTAGCTGATTAAAAGAATATTATCATTTCACTGTTATTAATTTTTTTTTACTATATTAAAATTTATTTTAAATATATGTCCTATTTTCTTATTTGATTTTGATTAAGTTTTAAATCAACCTTATTTTTAAATTTAAGTTACAAATTCAAATAGGAATAATATAAAATATTTTTTAAAAAAATATTACATTTTTAATTTTTTACTATTGATTAATCACAATTTAAAATTTTGTAAAATTATTTCTGACTACTTAGTTTAAAGAAAAAAATAATAGTTTCATTTTATTTCAACTTTGCGGAAGTAATACATTAATATTAAATAAAACTGCTCACCCTAAAACGTTATTTATTGCTAACTAATAATATTATAATGCAATTAAATGAAAAAATATTTAGTAATTATCAGTCTCTTTAATATATTTCAACACTGATAATTGCATCTTATTAAATACTTTGAATTTTCATTGAAATGAAATGATAAAATTGCAACCTGTTTGTTAGGATTTTAACACAAGGAAGTTTTAAGCGTTTTAGCATGCTTTTCCATAATTAACTAAAGAGACTTTTGTATTAATCAATACTATGAAAAAGCAAAACGCTTCTTCAAAGTAATTAAACTTTACGTAGCTAATCAATATTTCATTTTCGTTAATTAAAGATTTTAATATATTATGTTATAAATTATTAATGAATTTGTTGAAATCCTTTGAAACTTGTTTGCTCAACCCCTTAATGCAAAGTCTATTCAATAATATACTTTCTTTAAAGTATGTAGCATAAAATATTAAACTTATCAAAATCTAAAGAAAACAACTAAAGCAAACTGCTTCTTAATTAAAATAGACCTACTTACGTAGTTTTGAGTCGATTATGTTTGTGAATATAATCACTTGAACTAAATGCTTATTAGAATTTAATCGAAAACTTCAGAGGAATTAAGTTGATGACTTAATATTTCAAATACCTCCAATATTAAATATTTACTATCAACTGTAATTGTTTATTATTCATTAAAACATTCCATATGAGTCAATTGCTTTATTATAAATAGTTACACATTTTAAATAAAAATTTAAATTGTATTATATCAATAAAAAATAAATTATTGTCACCACAATGTAATTCAATTTATATATATATATATAAATTTATTTATATCTATATTTATTTATATATATATATATATATATGTCTTAACAAATGTATTTAACCAGTTCATTTGTAATTAATTATTAGAAGACTTTTAATAAATTATAAAAGATTAGAAGAAATTAGATAAGGAATTATGCAATTTAATAAATTACTGAAATAAGTGTGTCATAGGAAGGTTGTGTTTTAAACTACATTTAATAGTTAAATAAATAACTTAGAGAAAGCACTGCTTAAGTAACTTCTAGAAATTTCATTTTCTTTACATAAAAATTATATGTCACTAATACTTATTAATTTGACTAGTTTCTTTTATAATTTCGAAAGTAAATTATAACGAAGCAATGAGACTATATTTTTTTTGCTTTACTAAAATATTATTTTTAAAAATAATTATTTTAAGTTGTAAATATAAATAAATAAATTGTTAATTATTTATTACTACATTATAATAACAAATATTAAAATAAATTATTCATTGTTTAGGTAAATTTATATTTAGTTATATAATTGTGCTGCATGAAGTTAAATTGTATTTATGAGTGCATTATACAAATTTTTTACTTATAATCCTTTTTTAAATTTTACTAAAAACACAAGGAAAATTTTTATAATTTATATTTGATTTAAATCGATCAAGTAAATACAATTTAATAAGGAATATGTAGAAAGAATTACTTTTGTCATAACAACAGCGCAGTAAACTTTTAAAAATAAAAAATATTTTATTGTTTGCACAAATCTATATTATTTTAATATTAATACATTTATGTGCCTAATAAATGATTACTTTTCCAATAAAATATTAACTTTCTGAATAGTTTTAATTTTATTACCAAGTAATACGGATAAAAACCTGCTTTATTCCACATATTTCTAAAAAAAAGTAAACATTAGTGCAAGTAACGCATATAATCATTAGAGGAAGAGCATATACACATTACGAGCCAACTTCATCTAGGAAAAATTTTTCCCCGAAGACTGATGAGTTTTAGGGAAAAATATGTTTAAATTGGCGATAATTTTTACGCTAATATGCCAAGAAATGACAAATTTCAACGCCATCCGGTATTGAAAGCATGTTGGGGAAGAAGATGAATTTTGCCAAAATCTCATTGGGTTATGCAGCAAGATCTCGAAGCCGAGAGAGTTTTTTTTTATTTTATTTTTTGTCTCCTTCTTTTTTATTTAGTTCTATTATGGTTTCCCAGGGAATTACTGGAAAGAAATTTGAGTACAAATACACAACTGTTTTAATTGAGTAATAGTTAATTGGATAAACTTGATCAACCTCTCGCTTGTAATCTAATATTGTGTATTAATTATGGAAAATCTTTTGGCAACGTCGTTCCACCTTTTGTCTTCAATGCCTGGAACAAGAGGTATTTTCTACTACGAGAGGTTTCTGGTCTCTCAATCAACCTCGTGTATGTAACTAAGTTGTTACTAGATAAAATGAAATGCTCATCGTGGATGAAGTATTATACGCGCAGGCATCATTGAAATTAATCTATGTCCATCATCGTTAAGCTCCGAAATTTTCGGTTATGATGAAATTTCCTTATTTATGTTTCAAAATTAAAATAACTTTATATTGTAATTGATATCTTGCTTAACATTTAATAAAATGAGTATTTCAAGAAAGTATAACTGAAATTTAAATACAATACAACAATTTTGTTTCAATGATAACATAACAGGAAATAATTATAAGTTTAGATATTTTATAACTCTATGAATAAATTTATCACTTTAAATCTGCAGATTGATTATTTAATAACATTTTTTATTTCATTTCCACATATTTAAGATCAAATTAATATTTTTGTTCTAACAATTATTTTATTTTCTATAATTTTCATATTTTTGTTGTTTTTTGATATTAAAAATTTCAATTTAAAGACACAATTAATGAATAGTTTAGGCATAAATATACATGAATTCAAATTACTATTAATTATTATAAATCATTATGATTATTTTTAATTTACGGGCATTTGCGGATTAAACTTAAAAAATTTGACATTGTATTTAGGATCTTCTTTTGAATTCTATGAAATCAGAATGTTATGAAAGAATAAGTTTACATAGATTTATAGCAATACTAATTCTTTCTAATTTGCATTAGCAATGCAATAAAACAATTAAACTCATTCTGTTACATTTTATTTTTACTTATAAATAAATTTTGTTAATTGTCAAATGGTTTTATAAATTTTAAAATTTTTGTTTGATTACAAAATATATTTTATGGTTATGAATATGTTATAACTTAGTTTTATGGTAGATTTTTATTATGTTTACACCACATTGCGTGATCAAATTAAAGATTACTTTTCCGTTTATTATTATTTATCACTATTAGTTATTTTTGTAACAATATGTCAATTTCACATGAGAAAATTTAGTTTATGCTTAATATTTTTTGTAAAAGCATCGTCATATTTGCTACAAAATTTCTGGTAATTGTATTGCATACACACATATTTTGAGAACATTTATTATTTAAAAGAGAATTTCATATTTTAATATACTATAAAGGGATTAAGAAATAAATAAATTTAGTTTTAATAAGTATATAATTAAAATCATATGGAAACGATTTAAAAATTATTTTAAATAATCTTGAAGTAGTTAAAATATACAGAAAAAATAAGCAATTACATATTTTCCTATCTAGTTGTCAAGCTGTGAAGTCCTCATGGAATATACATGCAAATAATAACTATTTAAGCAATTAAGAATCTTTTTATTAAACAATTTTAATTAATATTCTTAAATTATTCTTAAAAAATCTTAATAAAAAAATCTTTAATTAAGATTTTCTCTTAAAATTTCTAAATGCTCTACAAATTTTAGTCTTAAGACTATAGTGTCATCTAACTCTTACATTAAATGTAAATAATTTTATTTTAATGTAAGATTGATTGATACAAATCTGAATAATTTCAAATATGCATTCACATTTTATATAAATCGAAGTTGTTTTAAATAAAATAATTTGGTTTCATAGCAAGACAAATTCATCTTTAAATAAAGCATTGATGAGTAAAAAAGCAAGATTGTAAGAATGAATTACAAATGATGATTTCAAGGGAATGAAAATAAATTATATATAATGAATATGCTTATGTTTGAAAAATGTATTTGGAATAATGCTTCACAATATGCTAGCTTATTATATTATAGCTTAACAATAATCATGAATAATAAAACCAAATTATATGTAATATAATAATATCCAAAAAGATATTTAATAAGAAAATCCTATTTATATATGACAAAACTTATGTAATACGTACTTGAAAATGCAAAAATGTTGTAAAGTTTTTTTCTTTTTTTTAATTTGCTTGTTGCTTCTCAGTCATTATTTAAAACAAGTATTAATTAGACCAGGAAGAAACAGAAGCTAGATTGGAAATCATGATAAGCATCTGCCCTTAAAATGGGATTTGAATTTTCAAAATTTTTCTCAGGAACACATAAACTTAGAATAAGAAATAAAGATAAGAAGAAGAATAAATAAGATTGTTATGAATACTAAATTAATGAAACCATAATGAATAAGATAACATATAAAAAATATATTAAATAAAATTTATAATTAGAATAGGCGTGATTAATACAGTAAACTATATAGTAAGAAAAAGCTATTAATTATGAAATTTTATAGAAAATGAAACTGAAACTGGGAAATTTGAAGAAAAAGAAATAAATGTTGATTTTTAGGAAACTGAAAGGGGAAAGAAGCCATGAATATGCGTTTGTGCTCAAAGAACATAATTTAAGAATAAATTTATATTTAATTCCTCATAATTTTTTGTTTACTTCATACTACAAGAATCTTTCCTCGCCGGATGTATCTTACAAAATGAAAGATTACTAGATAATATTTTTTCTTTACCTGCAATTTGAGTTTTTCCTGTAAACAAAAAATTGTAATTTTAGTTTATTAAAAGAACTGAATTTGAAAAAAACACGTTTAAACATTTAATGACTTACCTTATTAGTTAAACATGAAAGTAAGTAATGTAATTTGTTAATTTATTGTTTTCATTAAATGCATTTTGTAAAATCGAAAATACCTACCATCTAAAAATCTAAATTTGAAGGAAATTCTGAGACACAAAATGAAGAATTCTGAAAAGAATAGAAACTGGCATCAATTTATTACCTTGATATTGAAACCTTATTTTAAAAATAAGTTTTAATTATTTTATAATTGCTCCACCAACTAAGAACGACTATGCACCACAACCCACAGAATCAAGAAAGAGCACTTAATCTATCAATCCTTCCTTCAATATTGCCACCCAACCTGTCTAGTGGTTAGCATGCCTGACTACAGATGGGTGGGACCTGGGTTCGAATCCTGGTCGGGCATGGATGTACTTTCTCTCTCTCTCTTTCTTGTCTTTGTGCTTTCTTTGTGTGTGTGAGAATGGTTGCCTACCCTATAAACGGGTACCTATGGCATGTGTGTACTGAGGAAATCGGACTCCACACCAAATATGGTTCAGTTGGAAAAGGGGAGCAACGCACCCCATTTTGCCAGCCTTTCTGGCACACGACAACAACAATTATTTTATGGTTAGTATTTTCTTTTTGAAAATGTTATATATAATTAATTACATTTTATTATTATAAATTTCTCGAATCTCTTTTTGTTTTCAGTTTCAAATAATGGTTAAAATTTTTTTATTCAACATGATACTACTTCAAAATAAAAGATACTCCGATCATTGATTAAAAATCAAGAATCATAAATGCTTAAAAAAATCAGTATGTAATTTAGCCTTCTCTTCCAAAATAATATTCACTAAATTATTTGAGATTATGCAAATAAATTATAAATATTATAAATTTACACAATATTAAATTGAATTGCAAATTATTAAAATTTATTATGTTGATAATTTTTATAATAAATTTTAATAATTCGTAATTATTATATCTTTTTATTAATATATTTATAGATGAATTTGTTTTTTATTAACAAAACCAAACATTTAAAGCTTCAAAAAATTTCATACAACATTTTTATATTACGTGTAACCAAAAATGTCATGTAATAGGATATAAGGCTTTTATTAATACATTCAATTGCAAAATATATTATTTTATTGTAATGCTATTATGAGTTTGTTTTCTCTTTCACTGATAAGGTAGAATTATTTTGGTTGTGTTATTATTCAATGGAATAATATTATAATTGTTATATTGAGGTATTATTAATGAAGTAATTATTTTGGGATAAAATATACCCGTGAATAATTACTTCATTTATAATTATTTCTGTTAATAATATTTCTTTAATAACACATCAACAATAAATTATCATTATCTCCAAATATGCTTAATAGCATAACAAATTAAATATAAGATTAAATTTATATGTTAAATTAGAAACAAAATACTTTGATTTTTAACATATTTATCCTTAACTTATATTCTTCTAATAGATGCTACAATTAGTCTATAGAAAATGTTTATCATTTTTAAATTAAACTATTAATAATGAATTACTTTACTTGTTATGAAAGAGAATTGTTGTATATAAAATTTTGATAATACGTAAAAACATAAGGTAAATGTCGAATTCTATTCACGTATTAAACATTAAGTTGGTGTATTCTCAGTATATTATCTATATACCAGAGTGTGTTTGCTTTCTTATCGGCACATTCTATACTGCTTTTGCTGTATAGAATTCCTAACTTATTTATTATTCAATATATAATTCAGCATTTATATTTCGTTTTAATTCAGTAGAATAACAGATTTAAAATATTTAAGTTTTTGATAACTAATAGTTTTTTTGTGATCATGTGTTTCAGAAAAATCTCTATTTATTTAAAAGTACACATGTATTCACCACTGCTTTTTATGTGGAATTATAAAACAGACTAATTACTATACTCTCATTGTACAGTTATATTCTATAGAAATTATATTCTGTAGAAATATAAATACTCTATATATTCATTGTACACTGTAAATTTTACCTTCACATAATCATATTCTGGCTACTATTATTGTTGCTATTATTCTACATAAGGGATAGTGATAAAATGGAACTATTGATAATTAAATACTCTTTATTGTGATACTGAAAGAGCTCAAAGAAAATTTTCCCTATACTTAGATATAAATAATTTTGAATAGTATTCGTTTATAAATTATAAAGCAGATGTATTTAATACAAAGCCATTTTGTGGTCCAAATTTTCCTTTATACTCGTCTTATTCTGGCAGCTGGAATTTATGCTTTAATTTGGTAGAACTTGTCGATAATTATTATATTGAACTGGTGAAAACCTAAAAAATATTTCAGAAAACTTCGATAAATAAAACCCTCGATTTAAAAAACACAGTAAAATATTGATTTTACAATATTCGTATATATTATGTTATAAAATAGATATGTTCTTAATATACCATTATAGTCTTTAAATTTTATTTTGTAATCTTAATATACTGACAACTGCTATTGTTAATAAAATACCATACTGCAGCTCAACAATAATTAAATTTAAACTGTTGATGTTCATATGTTGAAAACTTCACTGTGTGTGTGTGATGTACATCAATTAAAAAATCTTGCCTACAACAAGAGGAAGGTAATTTTTTGTGGGGATAGTATTTATATATTGAATTATAATGTGTATATCTTTATTAGAATATCAACGTGTACCCTAAACTTTCTTTTAAAATCATCAAATTTGGACGGCTGTTATAGCTGCTATAAATATGTTGAACCGTTCAATGATTATAAAAGTGAATTGTTGATGACGAATTACATTTTCTAGGATAATGCTTTTCAGATGAAAAATCTCGATATTTCTAATGATAGTAAAATAAATATTGGGAAGTATTCACACCTATGCATATCTTTTTTGTGTAATGTATAGCTTTAATACAAGTGTATACTATACAATATCATTATATGTCCTGAAATTTCTTTTATATTGCATACTCAAAAAATATTATTGCTAATAAATAGAATAGCTATAAAATGTTTTAAATTTAAAATTGTGACAAGTAAAATGTATTTTCTGGGAGGATAGTTAAAAATAAATATTCCTTCATATTTATAAAATCACAGTATTACAAATATTAGATAGTATTTTTATATTAAATATTAATATCGATATATTTAAAGAAATTCTATTGTGTGCCGTATCTTTTCTTTTATATTCATGAAATCCTGACAACTGTTATCACCACTATAATACAATAGGACAACTCAATAATGATTAAATTGAACTGTTGATAACGAATTACCTCTTCCTGTGATGGCGCTCTTCAGATAAAAGTTTGAACCACACTTAAGATCACAGTAAGAGAAATCCTTTAATCAATCTGCCAAAGTTTTACAACACCGAGCCGACAAGACGGGCCAGCGTCTGGTGATCTGCATTGAGACACACACAAACATAAAAGGATCAGGCAAGTCCTTAAGAGGATGATAATGTGGCTCCGGAGATTAACGACCTTAAGAGGATGAACTTGACATGTTCCGATGAAGTTTTCTTCGCCTTCTGCCCGACGATTAATGGAAGACACAGGGGTGGAAGCAGTTTTCAAGTTCAGGTTCTTTCAAATGGAAAGGAAGTCATTTGAAATGGGGTCTTAAGGAAATTTATTGCGGTGATATTTTTCTTTCTGAATATACCTATTCTTCTATGCTCTACTCTGCACTGACGTGGAGATATTTAATTGAAGCATTCATTGTCTACAGCACCTGCTGTATGAATATTTCCAAAATTCCATTTTCCTGTTCATCACTAGGTTTACATAGATAAATTGTTTTATTATGCAACTTAACTTTCTTTCATGTTAATTAAGACAGATTTGGGATCATTTAAATTCGTGTCTACTAAAAAAACAATTACAATTTAATTGATGGTTAAGAAAATTTTTACTCGCTGCAAAACTGTGATTTATGAAGTCAGTGAAATTTTTATTAAGGAATATTAGTATTAATATTTATTCAAGCAATTTCTTTGATTTAAGACCTAAGTAAAAGTTCAAAATAAGTATGAACATTATTATCACATTGATTTTAATACGTGTTATAACTAGAGTATATAGAGAATTATATATATGAGTAATTTTTATGGAATGAATAAAATTTCTTTTGTTCTATCACAACATATTGCACGAAAATAAAAGTGATAATGACATTTCAAAACATTCTTTATATGTTAAAATTTGCAAAACTGGGTATTGTGACTTAACGCCAGAATCTCCAAGCTTTTCGGAAAGGTCTTGATTTTAATCTCAGCCACTTTTGAACAATGGGAGATAAGAATTTTGTTTTTGTTTTGCTTGCACATTTTTCTGTTAAGGTACTTGGGAGTTTTCCAACTTTCCTCCCTTGCAATAGTTGAATACAACCAACAATTATGGGAAGATCTCCGGCAATGCAACGTAATCGATGTTCAAATACTCCAATACAACCATCCGCTGTTAGGCTATGAGTTTAATTACGAATAATAGTTGTAAGACCTTATTTATATTAAGGAATTATATTCAATATTTCGAAAAGCTGACAACTATGAGAAGAAAGCTGTTGTAAAGCATTTGAAATTTCTCCAGATTCCATTCCGATATGACTTTTGATTTCTTTGCGGCATAATTACATCTGCCAAGGACAAAACCTGGAAAATTCCATCTCCTGCGTGAAATCAAGTTTGCATCATTAGATGGACTTGATCAGCAAATAATTCTACATTAAAATAACTCTATAATTCTCCACAGTGATCCTTATTTTCAAAGTCCAAATTGCTCCAGCAATAAGCCATGACATGGCTACCATATTATGACAGGTAAATGATCCCCCTTTATACATGTCAGCCGGAGTTAAATAATTAAGGTTATACGCTAGTACTGGTGACATGAAAATTTGTAAAAGATTATTCGTAAGCAAATATTTCTTCATTTACCATTTGACCAAATTTTCTGAATGTGACGCTACTATAGATGATGTTTGGCAGTAACTCCTGTGATAAGTGCCTTGAGAATTGCTGCACCTCAATAAATGTTCCGTTTGTAAAGGTGTAATCTAATTTGTATCATTAATACTAAATAATCTAATGCTGATTTATCTCTGGATCTACTTTCGCTGCAGTTGTTCCTATGTTAGATACCACAACACATCGGTTACCAGTCACATCATCAGCCATTAATATCCGTCATTCTACTTCACAGTGTTTTTTTTTCCGTCTAATATTTAACTTTTCTGAGCTTTTCCTACCTCATTTTGTGTATACTGCTATGATTATATTCACAATACCACTAGAAACATTTAAAAATTGTTACTAAAACACATATTGAAACTAATACTATACCATTGGATTTCCTAAAAAGACGTATAAGAGAGCAGATCATGATGAACTCATAATAAGGATCTGTCTAATAAATCCAGAGACAAACTATGGATAAATATTAAAAATTATTGAAAAAAAATCGGTCACAGACCACGTAAAGAGGTCGTGGCCAGTTCTAGATTCAACACTAGTCATGGCTGCCTAGCTGAACACCTTAAGAAAATTGGCATCTTGACCAGTAGTCTTTGCCCTATCTGTAAGGTAGACAATATGAATAGGAAATATATACTCGTCTACCCGGGCCTGCATCCTACTCTTCAACTAAGTGGTTATGTTTGCAACTTATATTGTATGACGAGGGATCACATTCCTGACCACTTACATGCTCCCCCTCTATCATTTTAATCTTTGAAATTTTAGACTTTTTTAAGCTTTTGAAATTTTAGAATTTTAATTGTTTTATGTTGGCTTTTACCTTTTTTTTCTTTTGTTGTATTTTAAATATGTTTGCGAGTGGCCAGATTTTGGAGGGATTGGGTTCTCTTTAGCCATATATAACAACAACAACATCTAAAAGTAAGCATATTTCATTCTCCCTTGCTCCAACTGGACAGGCACCTACAGTTATTATTTTCTTTGAAAATCGGAGCTCCAAAATTTTAAGCTTTCAATAACAAGACCAAGAATTACAGAAATTTTGTAAAGCATTTATCAAATATTTAATGCTGTATATCATATTATTAAATATTTTTACCTATTCCAGCTACCACATTCTATTTATAAAAGTTTTTATCGTATTTAGTGCTTAAGAAGTAAGTTAATGATATTAATAAACAATTAATTTACAAATGTGTCGCCTACCCTGTCTGGCGGTTAGCGTATCTGTCTAGGGATGGGGAGGACCTGGGTTCGTATCCCGGCTCGGGCATGGAGATTCTTCTCTTTCTCTGTTTTTCTTGTCCTTTTCTTGAGTTGATGGATGAATATCTCCAAGCCTACAAACGGGTTTGTGGTGGTGTAACATGGGTAGTGCTTACTCGCCTCCTTGACTTGTTTCACAGCTGTCCACCGGGTATCAATAAATGAAAAGCAAAAAATGTCTCCAGAATTGTTGTGGCGAAGGGTTAATCATCCATTGAAAAAAATAACTTACAAATGTTTTTTTAAGATAATCTTGTAGATGACTGAAACCTGAAACATTTTGTAAAAAAAAAAAAAAAAAAAAATATGTAGCTTAAGGTGTCCACAGCGCTGGTTAATATGATCCCTATATATTACATAAAATACTAAGGGGAAGATTATATTTCTTTCATTACGTTTTTTATTATATTCACATATTTCTTTCATTCAAATATTAAACGGTGTTAATGAGTGTTATATAATACACAGACATTTATCATGTATTAGCTTAGGATATTAATTACAAAAAGTTCTCTCTCGCTCTCTCTCTCTCTCTCTCTCTCTTGATAAAAAAAATCCTTCTTTAAAATATAAAATGAAATACATAAAATTTGCATTGCAATATTCCCCCCCCCACACTTATATACATACGGACATAAACACAAACACTCAATATTCCTTCAATTTTTCTGATGCAAATACATAATTTCGGTTTATTAAGATTTAAAGATGCATCGGATTGATTTTAAATTCCTTTGCCATTCATTTTCTTCTATAAAATGATATCATATTGACAAGCAAAAGAATTGAAAATTAAACGAGGCTGTCTGCTTGTAATTAAATATACGTCATTTCTTAACCATAGAAAGTGAATTCTAAACTCTAAAAAAATGAAAAGCATGTCTAAATAATTTCAACTTCGCCTGGGTTTGATTAAAATCTCAATTAGACTTTTTACTTCATTTTTTTCAATCTTCTTTTAATTTACTCTTTTCTCTAAGCTCCATCTCATTCTTTTTCTCCTCATTATAGTTACTTAACTGCTCCACAATTAACTTTTTTAACGTTTCTTGTCAATTTTTTCTGCTCCATGACGGTGAGAGCATGTTTAGTGACTCCGCTTTTGTTTCGGCATGATATGCGAAGCTCTATCAAAACACTTTCTTATCGGTATGTGTTTTTGCAAAAATATATACACACCCTTGAAATAAAGGGAAAAAAGGGGAACCTCGGAGAACTGAAAGAAAGAGTTCCCGGTAAAAAAAAAAAAGGAAAAAAATAGAATGAAAAATCTTTTGAATGGGAATGCCTTTCCCTCCTTGATCTTTCATGCAGTTTGAGCAAGATGAATAGCTCCGATATAAAATCGTCGTAAGAAGGTTTGAAAAGAAAGAAAAAAGTGAGCTGGCCAAAAAAAATAAATAAATAAAATGAAATAAGAAGGCTCTGGGGGAACTTTTCACTTTTCAAAGATGTCTTTTACTTTTTTATTTTTCAAAACCTACACACATTTTAAGGGGTGAAGTTCACTCCAATGGATTGTTATCGAATACGGCAGCAGTTGGCCATTGTTTGTTTTAAAAAAGTTATATCTCACTTGTCGGCTGTACAATTAATTTTGACAGTAGACAAGATTATCCATGAAGACTTGCAATATTTTCAAACTATACAAGTCTTGCATTATTATCTTATACAGCTTTCTAAAGTACAAACTTAGCATAGTTTCTTATGTGAAATATTTGCGTTTAATGATACTTATTAGCTACCAAAGTTTGCATCGAAGTATGATGCATTATCATTTACCCATCTTGTAATATGTTGTAAATTCACAGCTGCATACGATAAAAAAAATCCTTTTCAACAATAAATTTGTATTGAACCTGGCAACAGGTAGTCATAATTTATTTAGAAGAGAGAAAAAATTATATGTATCTTTTTGTAGAATGTAACTTAACACAATACAATTTTATTCAAGAACTGTTTTAACATATCCTATAATCAAGTTAATTACAAACAAAATATAGTATATAATTTGAAACATCTGGATAAAATAATATATTAGTTGCCAAAATTTACAGCATATTACTTTCGTGTTTTATAAAATATTGCGAAGTTAAAAGCGCCTTCTCAATAACAATACACTTACTCTAGTGGATTGCTATCTATTATCACACGTTCTTGATTGCTTTGTTTAATAAAACTAAAAAGTATCCAATTTGAACAATAATTAATAGTAAACATCCATGAAGACTTGCACTATCATCTCATGAAATTTATTTAATAAAAAATAAAGCGTCGTTTCTAATTTGGAATAACGCATAAAATAATATTATCTTAGGTTATTTATCAAAATTCATTGAATGTTTTATTACAGATAGTCACTTAATTAAATACTTTTCTTCTGGAAAATTACACTTGAACAAATTATAAAGTATTTTATTATTTAGTAACAGTAACCTTCATTGTAATCGTGTTAAATATTTCGATAGAATATATAATAATTATTTGTACGCAAATGTATAGAAGATATTTAAAATCTGAGATAAATACTAATTAAAATGCTTTTATTTAGGAAATTATATTTTATTTGGTGGATTAGAAATAAATTTAATTATTATGTTTTCATTACAGATTTTGATTTCAAATTTTTCAATTAGCAAATAATTTGGATAAGTTCTAGAAATATTTCTATATGTTTTATCTTTACAGAAATTTTTTTTAATTATAAATAAAAAAAGGTTTTTTAATATTGTTCAATCGAGTTAATAATTATAACTTTTCTATGTAGTTAATTTTTAAACTACTATATAATTTTAGCACCGCATAGCAAAAAGCTTAACGAATAAAGACCTTTGTATAAAATATGTACCACGTATTCTTGTTTCTTGGAAGTAATAATAGTAAAAAGTAATATAACTTTTCACTGGAAGTATTTTTTTACATGCTAGTAGTGAAGGAATGACGTAACCAAAAACTATTTTTAGAATAAACCCTATTAACATATCCAAGAGATATACATGCATCAACCAATCATAATAAAATGAATGGTATCGAACCCGGGAATATTTTTCAAAAAATTGCTATTCTACACTAGGATAAAAAGATTTATAATACCTGACATATAATTAATTTCTTATTTAAAACGCACTTCAGTAAGACATTTTAAGCACTAAAATTCTGCGACAAAACACCAAAAATCTCAATTCTAAAGTAATATAATCAAATAGTTCTCGTTGAATAAACCACTTAATATCATATATGAATCACATCAATTATATCTATTTATATAATATCTGTTTAATTAAACTAGTTACTTAACACTGACTGTAGTAAAGAATTTTACGCTAACTTACGAAAGGAAGTCATCAGCATGAATCCACACTTGATGAAAAGAACTAAGGAATTTTTTTAATTTGCATGGAAATGATGAATAGTATACATAGAAATAATATTACCATTCCCGTAATAGCACAAACACATAACGCATGTTTTATGTATGACAAATCAATTAAGGCAAACATTTTTAATTGAAAATTTCTCTTTTAATTAAAATTACACAATTGAAAATATGCTTATGTTCACAATATATTTATTCTATAAAGGAAATCGATGGGTATAATGCCGATTCTATATGCCTATTTATAATGTAGAAAGTTTCATATTGTAAAGAATATTACAATCATGTGATATTAAGTTAAGTGAGAAAAAATTTAAATTGGTTATCAAAAAATAAGCACAGTAATAAATCTGTATATTATGTACATTCTTTTAAATTATAATATTATTATTATAATTTAAATTAGAATAATATTATAATTAAATTATAACAATATTATAATATTATTATTCACTATCCAAAAAATTAAAGAAATATGAGTTAACAAAAAAGAATCTTGAACTAAATTAGAATCTATATAATTTTGGCAGGCAGTCAAATACATGTTCTTGATAAACACTCTCTTTAAATGTGGATATAATTTCAGTATATTTGATTCCCAATTACTTTTTTTTTTTATTTTCAAGTACTTCCAGTACATTTTGAATTCCACAGTCTACAATTCCGCAAATATGCAGAATTTGCACTTGTGCTTTTTCTACAGCTGTTTTAGGAAATTTTAAAATACAAAGTTTTTGCAGCCAGTTGGGAAGAAGTTTGAAGAAGAGTTATATATTTAATGTGTGTGTGCATGCGCAATCCAGATGAAGTTGTTCAAGTTGAGAAAATTTATAAAAGTTAGAAAAAAAACCGCTCTTTAAAATTTTCAAATATGGGGTACCTTAAAGAAGTGAAACGTGGATGTTTACATCATCATTTGATCACTACTTCAAAATATGAGATGATTGATTACATATACCAGCTTTGATTGGCAGAAATGAACAGCCCGAAATGTATCTCATAAATCTATAATCTGACCTAATTTAACGTATGACGTTTAAAAATAGATTAGATAAGAAGTTTTATGTTCACTATACCATTAAAAGGCGCAATTATACAAAGTAGTTTAAAATGATATTTGAATTATAAGAAATTTATATTATTTAATATGTATGTTAAAATTACCTACAAATGCAATGTGAATATTATCAATGAAATTTTTCATAACTTTAATGTTATCTACTTTTATCCTGTAAAACACTCATTTTAAACAATGCAAGACACAGATCATCAAAGCATGGAAAACATCATGAGACAATAAACATTCCACTTCCGCGTCCTTTTGGGTGTCTACCGGATGCGAAATCGGGTACTGTTGCCATAATAGAACGGGGAATTTTAGAGAGGCTGAAGGTCAACCCGCTGTCACAACATTCAGATGACACGCAATTAAAATGGCTGCCAGGCCGCTATGAATATTCCATTTCTCAACCCCACCAATCCGACACATGCTGAACAAGGTTTGTTTAAATGGAACTAATACCTGCCACGCACCTCGAGAGGAAGGCAATCAAATGCCAATCTCCAGACTCATGATTGGAAAAGGGAGGGGGAATGCGAATTAAAACTGAAATTGAAATACATCATTCCTGCTACCTCATGTGTCTCAAGGTACACATGTACAGCATCTCCTTCCTTTATGGCCGCTCGTTTACCAACAGGAATATGTCCAGGTGATGGAATATGAGCTAATGCATACATAAGTAAGGAAGAGACTACGCTTTGGGAGGTAGGCGCGCACCGAGTTCTCTCTCGTGTCAAAGTACTGGGTCAAATATCATTTAGAATGGAATATGATTTCTTAATCAGCTGAGAAGTCATTGTTTATTGTGAAGTAGTGTCCTTGTTTTAAAACATTTAT
>JAPDSC010080618.1:83155-93559 GCA_026290005.1 Latrodectus geometricus
ATTGGAATAAAGTGTGATTGATTCTATAATTTATCATCCTAAATAAAATTTGAAGTATTTTTACTTTTTCATTATTAGTGATGACTTATTATTCACGTTTTGAATCGAATGATTCAAAGAAATTTTAATTTTATTTGATGTGAGTAATTGAGAAAGTAATTCATCAATTTTAAATACAAAATGTAGTTTTTTTTAATACCAATAAATATGTTTTTGGTATTCGCTAGTAAATATAGATTATTTATATAATAAACATAAGAATTTTATTTTTGTAGGTAATGTTATGGACAGAATTTTATTACTGAAGGGTAATACTTCATTTTGTTTTGATTTTGCCTTATTTCATAAAAAAAAACTGCGTCATTAACATTTTTTTTTTATAAAATTCGTTATACGGCAACTGATACTGATAGTTTGGTTCTCGTATTTCTTATATATAGAGAGGTTATAAAATTAGGTTTCTTTATGTGAAAGGAATATGAGAGTGTCGTCTGCGTATATGTTTGTATATCTGGGTGTTTAAAATTTTTGTTTTTATTTTCCTTATCATATAAAATTTCCAGTAAGCTTTATTATTATTATATAAATGTTTCAAATCTTGATTTTAAAAGGTTTTGTTTAATTGAATTTTTTAACGAATTAAATTTGTTATTTAAGGTACATTTTAGATTATTATTAAAGGTGGTGCATAATTTTGAAGTTTTAATACCTTTTTGAGACTATTAAAGCAGGATTAATTAAATAATTAAATTCAACTTATTTAAACAATACCCCCAAAAAACATTTTTCTTTACTTACTAAATTTGTAATTATAACATAGATAACACTTAAAAATTCCTTAGATGTTCTAGTTCTATGTATGATGGGTGAATACAACATTACTTTTTACCGTAAATACTGAGAATATTTGAAATAAAATTGGTTTAAATTGTAATTTTTCTTCGTTAATATAGCTTTAATTTTATTTCAGGATGGTGATCAAAAGGTGTATTTAATGAAACATTACGCAATTTTAATATTTAAAAAGTATTTAGTGAAAATTTCATTTAAAAAGTTAATTTTTAAAATATAAAATTTTTATCAATCTTTTGTTCCTTTCCATGTATTTAAATGTATTGTTAAATTTATTTTGAAAATATACTGCATACTATTTCTGAGAAAAATTATATTACATCAAAATTGTCATTAAAAAATGTAAAATATGAAATAATTTTTGTATTTTTAACTCAATTGTCAAAAATGTACGCATTTATATTTCAATTTTAGCGTACATGATGCATAATATTTAAGTAAACTTGCTATTATCTAGGCTTACGTTATTTATTGTCAAATGTATAATAATATCGACCTACGCATAATTTTGCTTTTAATAAAAAAATAATAATTAGTTAACATGTAAATTTTTAATTTTAAAAAAATATATTTATTCCATTGATGCTTTATGACATTATAAAATGATTTTCTGCGACTTATTTAAAAATTGCAGTACTACATATAATAATCACAAATATATCATATTGTGTTGAAATAAGTTTCTGCTATTGTTAGGAATATTATTTTAAGAAATCTATAATATTTTTGATACGCGCGCGAAATCTATTTCGCACATTCGAAAAAAAACCTAGTTATTAAGAAAATAAATAAGAATATTGATTTTACATATAATGTATTTTTAAAAAACGTAAGTAAAAATGAAAGTAAAACTTAAAATTTTAAAAATGTATTTTGTGAAATCAATATTTTTATTTTGTTTTTAACCTTATTCTTTTTTAAATATTTTAAAGAAAATACTGTTATATTTTGCTAGAAATTTATAGACAAGTACTGACATCATACTTTACTTCAGGAAAATATCATTTTTTTCAATCCTAAAAGAGCTCAAAATTAGAGGAAAAATGTTACTTGGAAATTTGAAATATTTCTTTCTTTTCTTGCATTCATGTAGAAAGATGCAAAATATTTTTTGTACAGCAGCAAAAATATATATTTTCGGATTTTCAAATAGAAGTAACGATCCTAAATAAATGTTGGTTAATAAGTAAATAAAAAAAAATATTTAAATCGTTGAAATTCCTTTTTGAAATGCATTAAAAATGTATACTTTGCTATTTCCATTTGTTTACAGGTTTTCAAAAGTTTAAATTAGGATATTTTGTTGTTTTTTTAAATTTACGATATCCAAATGTTATTTCCTTCAACTCATTTAAAATAAGTAGTTCTTATAATTTAAATATAATAAGTGAAAACATATTATATTATTCCGCATAAATAAATTTTGTTTTTTTAATGGTTTAATAGTAACAAAAGCCACTCAATCGTCTTATGAAGGAAATAAATTTAAACTTTAAGTAAAGTGAGTTTAGATATTTCGTATTTCGAGCACATACACCTCCATTTTAAAAGCAATAACAAAAATATTAGAATATTTTCATAAGAAATATCACGTTTAACTTCAGGAAGGCGTCGTTTTTATTTGCAAATTTCAAAGTCCCAAAAGGAACAAATTTGAAGAAATACATTATTTGGGAAAAATAAATATTTTTTTTTATTTCCATTCATATTCAAGCATCCAGAATGTTTGCAAGATAGAAGTAAACATTTGTTTTCAAGTATCTTTACCTAAGTAATGAAAATAAAATAAATAGGTAATAACTAAATATGACCGGGATTAATTTTCAGCATATTAAAACAAACCTTTTTGAAATAAAAAGTTTTTGCTTCTGAAATTAAATGGTATATTACTTAGTAAAAAGCATCCTTACAATAACATTACATAATATATAATAACATTACTCTAATATGGTATTACATTACTAATAATAACAGTACCAATATAGTAAAACCGTATGTTAAATATTTTCTTGTTGTTAAGTCTCTGATTTAATTAATTCTCATTGCCTAAATTTAAGTATACCTACAGAAACTACAACTAAAATTTGATATCCTGTCAATTTTTACAATTTATGGATTTCTGAAATTATGCCTTTTAATAAAATAGTACATGAAATGAAATGGAGTTTGTGCAAATGCATTTCATTTTTTTAACAATGTACATTGAAAGTACCAAATAATTTGAATTGTTTTAATAATGCATATATTATATAAAAAATTAGAAATAATATATCTTATATTTTTACGTATATTTTAAATATATTATGCACTAAAATTAAATTTATTCAGGTATTTCATAGACATGTCGAATATATTATATGTTTTGAATTCAGTAATAATATTGATTTGTTACTATCTCTTTATCTATCTTTTATTGGATATATTTAATCTAAATTGAATTGACTACAAATGTAAATTACTTTCTAATGCTGAAAATAAAGAAATACTGGATGCAGAAAAAAATTATTGCCGAATAATTTTAGTTTTAATTGCCACCCTCAGATCATGCATGATAGTCTTGTTATTACTTGATCATAAATGTCAGTGTAATTTATTAAACGAGATAACAAACTCTCTCTCTCTCTCTCAGGTACAAATGTAACTTGCATAATTTTATCAATGTTGAAAATGACAAGCAACCATTAAATTTAATATTAAGCTGAAATTTCATCTAGATTATCAAACTTTGCAACTCTGTTTTACAAACAGTAGAACATATTTAAAAAAAAGTCTTTTAATTAAATTATGAAGCAACCGTACTTTACTATTTCACTCAGGTAAATTACAGCATCCTAACTGATGCCGACATGTGCTTAAGTTTCCAAGTTTAATTGCATTTGCGGTTGACTTCTTAGGAAAGTTGTCCGCCATTCGTAAAATGAGAAATAATTGCCTTACTTTTTTAATTTGGTGTGTCTGGAATCTCTAATACGTTTTTTCCATTTTAATTTCAAGTAATTGGCCCTAATTGGGATAACTCCTGGAAACCAAAATATCAAAAAGATAAATAGAAAATAAATCCGACATATGTGGCTAAAATTATAATAACAAAGTATCCTCTTTTTTTATTTTACTATTGAGCCCTTATGTTTTGATGTTTATATTATTTTTTATTAGAATTTTATTATATTTTTATCAAAAATTGATGTATATTTCATAAGATAAACTTAATCTTGAATAGAATAGATTAGAATTATAACGAATAGGTGAACAGAATAATTATTTCGATACATCTTTAAAGACATGATAAAAAATTTTGCTGAATTTCGAAAACGATGCTGTATATTAATTACAATTTTATTACAATTATATATTGATTTTTATTTGATTAATTACTATATACTGACTATTATTTCTATTTTCATCTACTAAATAAAATATCATTACTTAAAATATATGAGTTATTTCTTAAAAATTAACTTGTTTTTAAAGTATACTGGATGCATACGTTTTACTTAGTAAACTTCTCATTTTTAAAAATTTTGCTGTTGGATTGCATGGAATAAAACATAAAGACATTTGTAAAATAATAAAAACTTTAAATTTAATACAAACTTTAATATTTATTTTTATACTTTCATTATAGTTGAAATAAATTGACCAAAAAATTTCTCGAAGATTTCTATACGATCTTTTTTTATTTTAGTCATAACTTCTTCATAAAATATTTTTGAATAAATTGCACTCTCTATATTAGCCTTATTAATAGTTACTTTATTTCAGTGACATTTAATTTAGATATTTAACTGAAAATTAAGAATCATTTTGATTTTTCTTTCAAAAGTTAATATTGCATTACGATTAATTTTAAAGTTTTTGTTTTTCATTGTGCCATTTTCTGTCAATTAAAATACCTTTTTATTAATTATATGATAGACATCTTATATTATAAATGTATTACAGATGAAAATGTTTCAAAGAAAGTTAAAATAAGGCTGTAATTTTTTTCGAGAATTTTATAAAGCGATAAGATTTATGTATCATGTATAAAAGTATATATTTCTCAAAAAGAATACATATTTATCTTCTTTCTTAATTCTAAAATTCATTTCTAAACATTTCATTTATTTTTTTATAAAAAATATTAGAACAAATTTTGTTTTAATAAAAGTAATTTCGCAGTTATGCATTTTACGTTTCAATTAACGCATTATATAATTACAAATTCAGAAGGTTATTTAAATTTACACTGAAAGCTAATTTTTATTATGAAGTAAATTATATTATTATTTTATGTGAAGAATAATTAGTAAACGTGGAAACGTATCTTCGGATTATTGTAAACATGCATCTAATGAAAATAATTTTCAGAATTAAAATAATTAAAAAATTATATTGTGCTTGTATAGTTCATAATATATTGGATCTACATTTAAATTGCAAGATAATTTAATAGCATCAGTATATTGAATATTACATTCAATGTCAAATTGAAATATAAAGTAAAAGTTTTCATAATGTGAAACAAACATCTCAAAGCGTTTCAATTATTTCTTCATGAAATTTATTAAAATTATTAGTTTAAGTTTTAAGTATGTAAGAATGTGACTCATATACTTTGCATATCAAAAAAATTATTTGCATCATAAATAATAAACTTATAAAACTGATAACAGCCAAAGTTAAATTAAATTGAAATAAATAAAATGTAATACACAAAATTACATAAAAATATTAAATTTTTTTAATGATGAAAAACATTCCTCATTTTATACAACGCTGGAAAGTAGTTTATTTTTAAAAATCTATTCTCTCTGGGCTATAACATTTCATTGTTTCATTAAGTTGAAATAATACCATTTATTTTTTAGAATTATTAATATGAAAACCATTGGGATTATGAAATTATAATCATTCCTTAACTGAATTGGATTCCGGGCACTTGAGAATGCCACTCCACATAATGACTGCTTAAAAGTTTAATCACAAGTTTAAAAAGGTAGTTGAGTTTTAAAAAATCTGAATCAGAACCGTTTTTTGGAGGCTTGAAAATTGAGCCGAAGTTCAGAGTAAGGTTGAAAACGTGCAATGACGTCAAATTAGATCGTTATTTAACGATAACAACTCGGACAAACCAAAATATGAATGGCACTCTTTTTCAACAACATCTACGCTCTCCAAAGTGTATCATATTTCTGATACAAACTGTAAGAAACTGCTTCCACACTTCATCCTCACCGACAAATGTTGTGTGGCATATTAACAGCAAGTCATCATCAATCCCGCATTAGTGGTTGACAGATCTTGTAAATTGGCATGTGAAAAACAGAAATGAATGTGATAATTTCTTTTCTCTGAAGAGTTCCATTTTTCTCTTTATCCTGATAATAGGAGTATTTTTATCTGAAAGGAATGCGACAATAGAAACAATTCAGCGTTCTTGTAAGAAAATGTCAGATTGGAAGGGTAGTGATGGTCTATGTTCACATCTTGAAAGATGGGTTTCTCCAATATTCATTTTATTAGAATTGGACTTTAACCGGTCGACGATATAAGGATGAGATTCTCAGATCTATTTTAGTTCCTTACGCTACAGCAATTAGAGATGACTTCTAGTTATTGGATGACAATTATAGGTCATACCATGCTTACTTGGTGAATGATTTCTTTCTGGAGAAAGGAATCATATGAATGAATAGAATGACCAGCATGTTCGCCAAACATGAGTCCAATAGAGCATGTTTGCGACATTCTATTTTTGACGAATACTTATGAATACTTTTCTTTACCAGCAACAGTATTAGAGATCAATCTTCTGATTTGACCTTATTAATAATGTTTAAACACATATCTTACAATCATCCTACAAAATACTAAAATCATCAGCAATTTCATTTAGTGTGCACGATGATAAAAAGTTTTGAGAATCTATTGAGAAAATTTATAAGCTTCTCGATATAATATAATCTAAATACATGTAGAGGATGTATCTTTGTTGAATAGTAAACTGGGTATTAGCAATGGAGTTCTGGAATATACATATTGTCTTGTGTGTCAGTAGTAATAAAGATATTAATTTCTTAAAGAAATTATTTTTTGTTAAAAATAGATAGAAGATTATCTTATAAAAAGAAGGTTCAAATGTGAGTTATTTTACTATCGTTAATGTAACCATTGCCGAATAGTCAAAAAAATAATTTTAGAGTGGTTGGATTAATATTCGATTTCAGGTACTGTTAATCAATGGGAGGTACATTTTGCTCTATTTCGTGTTTGAATATTTTCCGGATTTCCATAAATGTCATTTTTACTATTAAATGTAAAATTCCCACCGAAAAACAAAATAAATAGGAATTTCTCAGTTAAATCAATTCAGTATTCCTAGCTGTTCTTCTATCCAATAGATGATGTCAAAACCTTGTGTAACAAAGTTAAATTTATAATTCAAATGACGTTTCACAAATAAAGGCCCTTTTTCCTATACGAACAAATGAATCTCATTTAAATTTTAAGTTCTAAATCCAATCAACAAGCAATAATCCTTTTTCTAAAAGCATCATTCGTTTTACTTATAACATCTCAATAAAGTTTTCATATTTCATACTGTTAAGACTTACAAATTTAATTACAATTTAAGAGCGCATATTATAGTATAATAAAACAAAGTTTCTGTAAAAGCTTGTTAAGAACTATATTTTATTATAAACATTTCATTTCGAATGCAAATTTGAAACTGAAACGAAATTCTTTTGCAAAAATTATATTATTTGTTGTTCATAATTGTAATGTTTGTTTGTTTAGTTTAATTTTTTGTAGCTCAATGGTAATTTTCTGCACTCAAGAGCTAATTAGACCGACACATATGGTTTATTTTGGAAACCGAACTACATACACCCAAGCCCAAAGTGTACTATACTACATACACCCAAGCCCAAAGTGTGATTCAAACTCATCCCTGAACCGAAGGCAAGTTTGTGAGAAGAAGGATTATTTATACTTGTCAGTGTGAGGAATTTTCAAGGGATGCAGTTCATAAGATTGAAACAGTTTTGGTTTATTTTTTATCCTTCTTCGTTTTGTACATACGATTTAATTTACCCGAAAATAATATTATACATTGAAATTACCTGATACCTAAAAATTTTGAGTTGAATCCACTAACATTCGAATTGAAAATCAGAGTAAGAAGTCCCTCAGATTTTATTTAATATTCTCGAGATAAGACTATTAAAAATGTGTATTTTTACAATGTCTCATTGGAAATATTCTTAGTGAAAAATTCTTTATAGGAATAACAATTAGATACATTTAACTAAGAATAAATTATATGTTTTTAGAAAAAAACATAGGCTAATCTTAATTACACACAGTGCACACTGTACAGAACACCATGCTTAATTTTGTTGAAAAACTGTTATCTTAAATGATATTGTTGCAATTAGAATAAGTTTTATTTTATAGTTTTTTAGTCCTAATGTTAAGAAAAAAATTACATAGATAAATAAATTGTTGCATGATAATTTCAGTTATCTTACGGGAAATTTTAACTTGTTATTAATTTCAGATATTTTAAAAAGTGAGAATTTTTAAACTTTAATAATTTAGCACGTGAACGGAAAATTTTTTAAATTTTTATTTCCTTATTGATAACTCTTTGAATAAATTTTCAAAATATCTCAATGATTTCAATTAATTTATTAATTTCTTTTATCCATCAATATAATATTAAAAGAAAATTCAGCTTTAAGTTTAAGTCTCAATAAATGATTTAAAATACAATGCTCTCTATGAACAATTATTCAAATAATTATAAAAAAATGCTTAATTTAAATAAGACCGAAACATTCAGTCTTGTGATTTTGATATTTCTATTAATTATTTTATCAATTGTTTTTAAATATTATTTTTTAATTAAATTCTAACTGGATACTTATTCATTTCGAAATTGTTTAAAGTGATAAATAGTTTACAAGGATGATTTATAGCTTATTTGAAATTTAAACTGTTTTGGCAAACAAGAACTGGCTTGACAAAAGCTATGGTATCAACAACTTCACTTCTAGAAAATTGGAAGACTGTTCTTTATTCTGTCTGTAGCCTACTGTCTGTAGGATATTCTGGATAGGATAACTAATTCTAACGCCATCTGACGGTGGGGAAAAGAAGCGGCATAATACAACATTAGAATGCCCGGCCATTGTTCGGTCTCATATATCCGAAAAGAAAAGGCTCTATTTTTACGATCGGGGAGTTGTTGGAACGTTTCTTGCAACCTCCCTCCGCCCTTTTTCCTTGTGACCCCCGTCCAAGGAGCTTACCGTCTAAGGAAATAGGGTAAAATCGATTGGGGTTCGAGAGTAAGGTATACCCAAGGAATAAAATAGGAGTTTCGGGAAAGGATAAGCACATAAGCATTTTCTGATACGATTCTGGTCAGGAAAAGAATAGAATGAATAATAAAAGAAAATAAAAAAAAATAAAATTTTGGAAGAGTAGCGGGAAATCACCCTTTCCATTCCCATGCGGTCATATATCTCCGTCATCTATATTATTTAATTTTTGAGTTGGTTCTCCAGCAGAACTCGGATGATTTTGAATGATGACGCAATGTCTTGAAAGTTATTTTCAGATTTCCTCCCAGAATTTATATTAGCGGCAGATATAACATACATGATCTTCATTTCATTCTCTTTATTATGGATTATCATTTCCAGAAAATTTTAACTAAACATAATAAAGCACTTAGACAGCCAATAATAAGTATAGAGAATAATATACAATGACTTTTAATTTCATTGTTGATATAAAATTGCATTTTCAAATATTTTATATAATAACTAGTTAATTAACAACATGAAGTAGTAATTTAACCAATATAATTTCTCTACAAGTGTAATGTTTAACATCTTTCTTTATTTATTTCATAGTGTTGATATGTTTTGATCAATAATTTAATTAACAATTATAGGGTAAATAAATAAAATAATAATTCAAAAATAAATGATTATAAATTAGTATATTAATTAGTTAAAATAAAAATATTTAAGATTTTTAAGTTGAGATTTCCTTGAAGACTAATTTAAACAAAATAATATAATTTAAATTAAAATGAAAAACTTATAACTAATAATCATGGAAACAATATTCCTGATTTCAAAAGTGGAATAAATTTCTATGACAAAACTTGATTTATTGTATTATAATAAAATTAAAAAGAAAACGATTATTTCATTTGATTGTTAGATGTTTTCGATTTTGCACATAATTTTTAGAAACTATGGACACATATTTTATGAGCAAAAATTAATATTTCTCATTGGCTAATTTTATAAATAATTTGTGCATTCAAAGTTATAGCACCTCATTATTGTGTGTCTATTTTATAAAAAAGTAAATTTTTTAGAAATATTTTGATAGTAATAAAAGCATACTTTTTACGAATTTACCATATTTGATAGAAATTGTACATATTTTCCAATAGAAAAATAGAAAAAATTTTATATTTTTAGTTTATTATATTAAATAGCTGCAGAATTTCCACAGTTTATATATATATATATATATATATATATA
>JAPDSC010080619.1:0-15427 GCA_026290005.1 Latrodectus geometricus
TTTATGATTTACATATGCAACAATACATAATTGTATTGTTGCATATGCAGCTATTCGTGTCCACATACTTACTATTAATATTACTTTTTAAAATTAGAATTTATAGTAATACTAATAAATTCTAATTTTAAAAAGTAATATTAATGAATTCTTATTTTCCTCATACATCTAAAAACTCTTGAAATGGCGCACATAATTGTACTATTCGAAACTCTAACGACAGCAAACAATTTTATGAATTTCTTATAAAAATACCGATTAGGTAATTAATAGTACTTAAATAAGTTTGGAGTACATATACAATATAAAATGACTTGCTTGTTTATCAAAAATATTTTATTGCAACAAAACGTCTTCATTGGAGAATACACAAAAAACTTTTTGAACTATATCTCCAAAAGGAAAACAATTTTCGTGCTGTTATTTAGGGGAAAATTTATAATAATGCGCGTTATTAATTCGATTCTAATAATCTTCTCTGCCATTTCTTTATGATGATGTTAATAAAAACACGCCATTTAAAAATTATTTATGGTAATAAAATAATTTTATAATTTTCTCTAAAAATCTTAAATAATGACAGTAACTGTAATGTCACTTTTTATTCTAAATACCATATATAATTTACTCAAAACATTCGTTTTTCATAAAAATTCAAGGAAATTACAAAATTCTGGATAGGATTCGAATTTCAGAAGAAATTAGGAATCTCTTTATTTCTAAAGTTGATTGCAAGGCAAATTAAATTCGTGATGACTAAAATGGTCGATCTACTTGCAACCCAAACTTTGAATAAATCTTATTTTTCTGAATGACTCAGTGATTTCTTGCGATACAAAGGAAGTCACCTCCTGCTGTTGCGAAGTTTTCGAATCTGCATGCGATACTTAAGCAAACAAACCGAAAATGGATACACCCTTGGCTGATACTGGATGGAATCCAACTGGTAAAACTCTCCTGACAGAGAAATAGAACTTACCGGCAGAGCAGAGCGAAATGGTTGTATACGAGAAAAGGGAATGGTCTTAAATTTGTTGCTAAGTTCTTAAAATGAGGAGGAAGGTCTCGAATAATAACTCAAGAAAATTGCCACAAACATAGCTGATAGAATAGCTCTCTTAAATCTCAGCTCGTGTTTTGCTTTCCCTAACCTACCCCCACCTTCTATTCGTCTTTGTCTTCCCAAATGAGTCACTGAAATTTTTAGCTGCTTTGCAGAAAGTAGAGGCTACGCCAACCAGAATGGTTTTCATTTGGAGTTGTTTTGGTTACTTATTTTCACGTTGGTTTACGTAATCATATGACGTTCCCGATGAATTTCCTTCTTGACTTGAAATTTTTCCAGCAATAGCATGGATTTTTAATACTTTACTCTTTTAATTTGTTCTCCAAAATGCGTCAACTACTGATACAGGAAAAAAGCGGTTGGAAATCACTCCAGTTTTAAAAAAGTAACTAATATTCTGCACAAACATGTCAAGCAATCAGTCATGATGTTGTTAATGTCTTTTTAAGATAATAATGAAGATGCTGAATTGAATTTTTAAATTAAGAATAAATAAATTAAATACAAAAAGCTACGTTAACTTTTGAAGAACATGCCCTAGCTTGGTTGGTTGCCTTACAATTCTTAAATAATTTAAGATTCAACTTATCTGAAAACTATAAAATGTGATAAATGCCCATTAATTTAATGATGTTAATTCCTTTGCGGATATATTGTAAGAAACTACCTTCAAACCTTGCTGGTCAGTGTAGTTTAAAATTAAAAAGTTTGTTCTATCATCATTGCTGAGATTGTATATACCTTTTACTATTTTTCACAACAGCATACCAATATTTAATTATGACAATACACAAATATTCAAATGCAAATTCCGTGAAATATTTCTCAGAACTTACACCATTCATTGCACCTAGATTCTAATTTCATAAGCGAATTCACTAATTATTGATCTTGTATCTCAACCTCATACCTTACAGTTTTTAAAGATATCCTACATAAACTTGTGCGTTTAGTTTTTAACACCATATATTGAGACTACAATATACTAATAAAATTAAATTAGGGAAAACATTTTGAAGAAAGATTTAATTTTAATTAATTGTATATATATTCCAACTCATTACAATAGTTGTCAATGGTACTGGAGAAAGGAATATTTAATTGCGGATGAAATTGCATTTTCAGAGATGTGTATGAATGAATATTTTAATAAATTCTAAAGCAAAAGTTAAATTCTCAAAAAGATATGCACTTAAATAATGTTGTATTCTATGGAAAGTTGAAAATAATAAGTCTGTCCCAGGTACATAAAGATTCAAATTAATGTGGTTAAGTTTAATAAGGCTGTGTTATATTGGCTTAACTGCATCTGAAAAGAATGTTCACATGACTAAATAAGTATTTTCAATTCCATTGTTTTATTTATATAAAACACAATGTATCAGATATTCAGTTATCAGTGTATTTAAGAAAATTATCGAGAAAGTAAGGACAATTTTATTATAAAAAATGAAAAATATAGTATTTACTGGAAGCACAAATCTGTCAATAACCTAAAAATTTCTTTACCACTTTGCATTTTCACTTCTTACATTTAAGCAATAATCAGTTCTAGTACTAGAATTCCCATATTATAGTTTCCTATAGAAATTTCATGAGAAGCTCACAGGTGGTAACAACATTCCCCAACTTTTTATTACTTTCAAAGCGTTTCCAGATAGAAATTCTAGACCAGCTATATAGCCCAGCAAAAATAAAGAAATTGCGAGAAGCTGAAGACAGTCGAAAATTTCCTTCCCAAATTGATTTAGCAAATTTTGAGTTGCATCAGTAATATGAAAGCGGTCACGAGTCGTTCAGAAGGCCAAATCCATTCGAAAGCATTCTTTGTCATCTAATTTTTTACTTACATTTTTATTCAAGAATGTCACTAAAGATTTAAGTATGAACCCAGTCCTTTCAGTATGAACTGAAGTATCAACTTGGCTTAATTAACTGGCGGTAGAAGAACATAATATGAGAATTCTGAGACTGATGAATAGATGATGTTTAATCATGGAGATGATTAAGTAGAGAAATAAAAAGAGCTTTATGTATATAAAAACTGAATAGCTTTTTCAATAAATATTAATGAAAAAAACTATT
This sequence comes from Latrodectus geometricus, assembly GCA_026290005.1. NCBI lineage: Eukaryota > Metazoa > Arthropoda > Arachnida > Araneae > Theridiidae > Latrodectus > Latrodectus geometricus. Next base: position 3,152 of record JAPDSC010080619.1, read on the forward strand.
TAGTTTTATATAAAGAAGGCTTAGTTATATAAAATAAAAAAGAAGTTTTCTCTTTTATATAACTAAGCCTTCTTTATAGATGATTATATAGAGAAGTAAAAGGAGCTTCGTGTATAAAAAACTGAATAGTTTTTATCAATAAATATTGTTGAAAAAAAAACTATTTAATTTTATATAAAGAAAGCGTTATAAAATAGAAACGAAGTTTTCTATTTTATATAACTAAACTTGATTTATAGAAGATTATGTAGAGAAATAAAAAGAGCTTCATGTATATAAAACTGAATAGCTTTTTTAATAAATATTAATGAAAAAAACTATTCAGTTTTATATAAAGAAGACTTAGTTATACAAAAAAGAAAAGAAGTTTTCTCTTTTATTTAACTAAGCCTTCTTTATAGATGATTATGTAGAGAAGTAAAAGGAGCTTTTCATGTATATAAAACTGAATAGTTTTTTTCAATAAATATTATTGAAAAAAAATTATTTAATTTTATATAAAGAAAGCGTTATAAAATAGAAAATGAAGTTTTCGATTTTATATAACCAAGCATCTACTTTACTTCTTGAATAACCTCTTGTATAATAAAAATAATTTTACTTTATTACAATATTTGAAAGGTGTATATTCGAAATTTCTATAAAACCAATAATGTTAAAAATTAAAAAATAAAATCAATGAAGAGGAAATAATAGTATAAATTTTAATGTAAATATTTTCAAACTAAATTTTATAGCAAATATTAATTTATTAAAAAAATAATTATTTGGTCAACATATTAGATAAACCACTTTTTATAAGGGAAGTATTAGATCAAATATTTTGTCATAAATAATCATGCTTAAAAATTTTTGTGATGTTAAGTAAATATTCTAAAAAAAACAGCTTTATTTAAAAATTCATACTTTATTTTTATCAAATACATTTTCACAAGAAAAATTCCTATTGTCAAATGATTTTGATGAGACAAGTGATGTAAGATTATTTTAAACATTTATCAGGCTGTCTATTTATGAGACAATTAAGATTCTCATGCTTATAATATATATATATATATATATATATATATAGGTTATAAATTAACCTCTCTCAGTCCATTAAGCCGTGCAAATCACAGCAGTATTTTAGTTTAAAAGGTTTTTAACTTGGACTCTGGGAAAAGCTTCTTGTATTCTGAAGCAAAAACAGAAAATGTGATGAACTAACGAGAAGAAAATAGAAGGAGTGAATGCTTAATTGCATATGTGGATCAAAAATTAATCTTTTCTCCCAACTTCTAAGTATCGCACGTTGCTAAAGCAATGTTCTAAATTTAAATTTGATTTGCTGCGTTAATTCACTTCCTAGTCCTAAGTTAATGGGATGACGAAGAAACTTTTTTCGAATTTTTAACTTATATTACTTATAAGAACATCCTAATTGTGCGCATAATTTGTACATTTAATTTTAATTAAATTTAAACAAATCTTTTTGGTTTTTTCTCATTTTTGGATCTTTAACATTTATAATTTAAAATTGAACTTCAAATGATTCTAATTAATGAAACAATTAAAATTCTTTGTAAAAATCCCTTTTCTTTCATAAAAAAAAAGTGCAATAGTATCTTTGATAAATTTTTTAATTTTCTTATATTTAGAACTTGTTATGATAAATGATTAAATGAATTATGAATAATAATTTATATATGAAATATTAAAAATAAAGTTTCCACAAATTCAAAAGTTATGTTCTTCTTTTAAAAGTAATTCTAAATATTTCATTGAGACATTTTCTAAGGAGTTAGGGGATATAAATTATTTTGAAAATCAGATGAAAGGTAAAAGAAGATGTTATATATAATCATAAATGAAATGTATAATAAATTTTAAATACTTAACTGGATTGTATATCTTTTTATTATGTAATAATTTCATTAAAACTACTTTGTTTGACAATAGAGTATAAATAATCAAATATGTAAAACCGTATGTTCATGTCCTTAATTTGTTTTTAATTCTCGCTTTTAGAATTCAAAATTAATAAGTTAATTTTAATAAAGTTACTCAAACATAGCATTCTCTACTCGATGATGACCATGATTTCAATATACATAGCGCATGACATTTGAGTAACTTAAATTAACGGGTATCGCTAGAAGTCACTTTTATTAGTACTTACAATTTAAATATTGCTACAAGCACTAATGGCTGGTAAATGATATTTAATTTAAACAATTTTTTGTTTGCATTTTATGTATGATGATTATTAAAAATTGTCTCCAAAAGATTTGTTAAGTGTTACCAAAAATCACAGCTATTAGAACGCATTGTCAATACAATGAAGGGCCAGCAAAGTGTTGGAGCCTATGTTCCTCTCATACCTTCAACACTTGCTTTTAGTCATATTTTACAGAATAATTTGAGATCACACATAACACGCAATGCTTAAGGATGCTTTCTTACTCATCAGATTGCATTTCTTTCTTGACCTAGTTATTCTCCCAATCTATTACCAATTGATAATGTATCTTTCATACTTTCTCAACGGCTGACCCAGGATAAATCTAAACAAATTTGGCAAGATTTAGAAGCCATATGGACAGCTATACACTAAGACATCCAAAGCATCTTTGATTCTATTCTAAACCGTGTTTCAGCTATTATAGCCAACAATGACGGCTACACTAACTACTGATTAGGTATGATCCACACTTCACAAAAGGTAATTTCAATCATTTGATCTTTGTATATCGTGTTATGAGCCAAATAAAATTTGCTGTGAGAACTTTGTTTTTTTCTCATCCTATATTTTGACCAGCAATATATTTTAAATGAGTATATATTTTTCGATGGCTTGAAATAAGTAACTGTAATTTTATAAATCCGAATTTATTGAAATCCTTGAAAATGGATCACGGCATCGTCAGTACACTGAATTAACCTTCATATCTAATTATTTACGAATTTATACTTTTTTTCCCTAAAATTTTTTCTTATTTATTGTAATTTTATCATATGTTTATTCCCATAAAAACTATAATATGTAATAAATTATACTATAATATGTAATAAATGTTAGCGAAAAATTTTGAAAGTAATAAATTTACTTCCACAAAATTCTTCACTAAATGTTCCTAATAATTTTTTTATGGTAAGTAATTTATTGTATAATATTCAGCATTAGATTACTGATCTAAGCAACCAAGAAATTATGCTGTACAAAATTTCTACAATTGGTGTCCCCATATTTTTCTATTTCAGAAAGTTGAACATAAATAACAGCGGTTCAGATACTGTAGAAATCAAGCTAAAGGAATTTTTGACAAAAATAGAGTTCAAGATATACAAATGGATGATGGAATTATGTTACCACGAAGAGAGATTTGGCCACATTTCTTCAAAAATGATTAATCAAATATAATATTATATAAGCAATTCTATAAAAAAAATTAATTTTAAGATTTTAATGTAGCAACTACAGAATATGGTACCTATTTTCTAATATTTCATTTTACTCTTGTGTTTTTTATTAAAGTCTCATTTTTTTATTTTTATTTTGTAGTAGCAATTTTAGTATGACTAATTCATGCGATACTTGATCAACTTGATATTTACTGCAAACTAAACGGAATATAAGTCATTCTTTGTTTTCCGTTATATTAATATTATCGTTTGATGAAACTTCTTTTAAAATTCCATCTCATAATATGTGAGGGTCATCTAAGAAGTAATGACAATTTAGATTCAGAAAATGAGGTGTACAATAATTTTTGAGGAAAAAGAAACAGAGAATTCTGCGTTACTCTACATGTAGCTTCCTTCACTTCTCTTCAAAATTATTTCCTACATTTAAATGTTGATAGCATTTGTTTAAAAACTTCGGAATACCCATTATATTCTTTTTTTTACATCAATAAAGCCAAATGGTCACTGCATTCTCCAACTGTTTTTTACTTGCAAAACATTCATCACTTAGAAATTCGCTTATTTTAGGTGAAAGGTGGAAATTCTTAACAGACTGCCAAAAACTCTTTTAAAAAAAATCTATAAAAACGTAAGTTTGAATTATCGAAATTTTCCTCCCTCATTGATCTATCAATTTTTGAGTTGCAGTATCAACATGATGGCGGCAAAAGAAAAGAAGCCTAATAATCCAGAAATAATCCTCACCACCTGTTTCAGATGGCTCGTCATAGTTTTCTTAGAACCTCACAATAAAGATTTGACTCTCAATCTTTATACATTTTGGCATGAAATATTGTAACTTTTTGGTCCACTGAACTGGTGGCAGGACATAAGAATTCTGCAGCTGTTGAGCAAATATTATTTTTAAATAAACGAGAAGATTATGTAGAGAAATGTAGAAAGTTTCATGAGTTATAGAATTGCTTATTTCCAATAAGTATTACGCTTTTTATTTTTTATAATTAAATGATCGTTACTTTCTTGATGACGTTCGTAGTTCAATTAAACTTTCTTGGATAGTTCTTTTCCTTAAATGTTTTTAGCATATTTAATTTTTTATTTACATTTATGAAAAATCAAAATGAAAAGATTTTGTTTTTTTACCAAATTCCTAATATTTTGTAAGAAATTAATGTAGTTTTTTAGAAAATATAAGGAGTAAAATTACACATGACTAACTTTTAAATAAATGTGACTCTTTTTAAAAGTTCTTTTCACTGAAAACACGATGATATTTTTTTTTATCAATAGAAAATTATTTGGTTTTTAAAATCATGTGTCATCAATATATAATATAGTTTAATTCATTGAGAAAATTATTTTTAATAACGCAGTCATTTTTAATATATTTAAAATAATATAAAGACAGCTAATAGTATGGACCTTTCTATGTTTTCTGTTTACTAATTTATGATCGTTCTTTGTCAAACTCATATATGCTTAAGTTCAAAATACGTCTAAGCTATTTTAATTAGAGCTCATTTTGAACATAGGAATAAAAAAGTTCGAAAGCATAGTTTTTTCAGCAGTAGCTAATGATAATTATGCAAGACAGTTTTTTTTTTTTAGTTTTTATCGTAAACTTATATTAGATCGTAAAGCATATCTTTCATGGTAAATGTTAAAATAACGGAAAACTAATCGTATTCATGATATTGACAAACGTACTGTTAGATGAAACGATAAATAACATTCTAAAAATCGAAATATAAGTGAAAAAAATAAATTATTTTCCAATTTTCAATAATTAAATCTCCAATAACTAATTTATGTCTTCATTTTCAGAACCATACATCATGCAATTCCTGTCTTAATAATTTAGGAATAAGGAAAGCTATATACTATAGCACAAATGTAAAATCTGATATTGCATCAAATAATTTTATAGTATAACATCACTATCAATTATTATCACTCTAGCAATTGTTGTGATTCCCATCTTCTTATATTTATTTTTTGAATAAGATAACATGCATTAAGTTATAAAATTTTAATTTGATATTAAAAAACACCTGAAATTATAAATGAACTAAGAAATCTTTAAGAGATGTTTTAATTCTGCGAATATTTTAATCCTAGAGAAATGCCACGAATGCCTCTGTTATTTTAATGCATGAATGCATTGGAAATAAGGTAGTGAATGCAGCTCATAAAAGAAAATGATGGCAAAATATTTTCTATAAATGAGGATGGTAGAAATTATGATCTGGTACAGAAATCCTCTATTTTCTTTATAATGTCTTGACTGGAAAAAATATGACGAGAAATAATCCAATAATTTAAATTAAAATGTTTTTAAATAAAAATTTTTTTTGGTATTTTTTCGATCAAAAAATAAAAATACGTTTTCTCAAAATTACGGGTTGACTGATTACAATATGTTGCTTTTGATGTTTCAGAAGCCCAACAAGGCTATGCATAATTTTTATTTGTGTATTCTACGACAATCAAAAATTATATTTGGCTAAGTCAAATCCATGATTCCATCAATTCTGAGCATGTCAAGTACATAGAGAGGATCCTCATAGAGATACTCTCGAGTTAGGTTAAGGCAGTTGAGGATATGAGTCACTTTTAGCAAGGGTGTCAGCAGTCCCATTACCAGCTGTGTTTAGATCAAGAGGGATCCACAGCAGTGAATCTCAAGAAAGATGGAAAGATTTTTCAATTTGTTCAAAGTAGCCACACAGACCTTGCCTGTCACATCATGCTGGTCTCAAAGATATTGGATGATACTTCGACTATCATTCAAAATCCAGATTTCTTTCGAACTAAAAAGAGAAAGTACTCTATTGAATCCAGATTTTTCGGCAATCAATTCACTTGGAACGAAAAAAGAGATTATCCCATATCAATTTCTCAATATAATATGGGATGAGGTATTTTTAGGTGATTATAGATTCCACTATCAGAACAAAAATCTTCATTCCTGTTACCATCTATATAAATAAGAGTAGCCTCTTTGGAATATTATTGATTAATTCGAGGGCAATTTGTTTCAGATATGAAGGGCTGTCAGATTATTTGTTGACATGAGTATGTAGATTTGTATTAAAAAAACACTTTGGAAAGACATTCAGATGGATCAATACATGAGTTTGAATAATATTACTCTGCCACTCCGTATATCAAATCATCTCTGACCAACTGTTTATATGGATCATTTTGCTGAGTCTATAATTGATACATCAATCCCGAAGGTTAAGACAAAATACTCTACAAGACTTGAGTTTGAGCTGAGTGCATGTAAGTCAGTTTCAAAAAGGAATATGTCATTGGAGCAGCTTATACTTAAACCTATGATAATACGTGCCGCATTAAACTTAATGAGTAGATCGAGCTTTTGAAGCTTAGTCTTAGAGAAGCTCAACAATATACTGGATATTCATATTCAAGTATTGTCAAATAGGCGGCAAAATGAAAGGCGGTAACATCGGCGTCCAAATCGCACTCAGAAATGAACTTTAAAATGTTCAGTCACTTTCTGTTCTTCAATAACAGATTGTCAATGTTTTCACAGCTGAAAACTTTGCAATGGGAACACGTATAACTGCTTCTGCTCAAATTAATATAGATAAATTCCATTTTGTTGGCAAGAATAAATAATGATTGGGAAAAAGAAATATTGAACACTCTTTCAGAAGAACAAAGTAGTAACCCTCAGACTTATTTCTATAGCTTTCACTTCTTATAAACCCTCAAGTGCAGGTACTTTTCTTCCCTTATTGTAAAAATAACAGATATAATATACAATTGGAGATGATATGAATATAAAACACGTCATGAGACAAAAATTTTATACTTATTCTCCTAAATTATTCTAACCATGGAGTATGAGGAGGGAAAGTTGACAAACCTAAGTGCATACTTTTCCCAAATGCATCCATAATTTAAACGTATTAATAGGGGAAATTTATAAAAATTGAAATTGCAATTCACATACACAACATTTATTTGATGAAGATTTCCTAATTTTAAAATAATATTTTGGTGTGACTTTAAAGTATTTCGTAAAAGATGTTATTCACACAATGTTAAAATAATATTATATTCTTATTAGTTGATTTTAACCATCAAATAATTATTAGGATGAAGGGGATAGAAACTTTAACTCTGTTGTTGTTACATATGACACCATAAACCAAGCCCCCTATGGACTGGGCAAATGGACTCAGAAAGAGCGTTTTCCGTTCTTGAACAGAGCATCCCCCTACGAGGGTAGAAGTACGACTTCGCCTCATAGATGGCAGCACGATCTTGGTCTTACAATTTAGAGAGAGAAAACCAGGGAAGACCCAAAGCCTGGCACCTAATACTCCCAGAGGTATTAATTTGGAATGGAAAACATTGCGACCACGATATATTTTTAACACTCCACTCCTCATTAGTGAATACGGCGGATCATAGGTTAAGGCGTGATTCGAACTCACTACCTTCCGGTACCGAGAATGACCCCCTAACCAACCAGGCCACCACGATCCTTTAACTCTTGAAACAGAAAATAATTATTAAAAAAATTATGATTACCATTTGCAAGTGAATGTAAAAATAAAATGACAAATTCTAAATATTTAACAAATTCCTATAAATTTTAACGAATTGGTAATAGTTAGACTAAAATGTCCCATATAGAACTTATATTCTTAAAGGGAAAATAACAGAAAATGGGAAAAGTCATAACAGCTATTTATTATAACAAATGTAAAATGAAAATAATAATCACAAATTTTGCTCTTTAACAAATTTCATTGTTAAATCTAAAATTACTTAACCAACAATTAGACATAACTATATTATATTGAATTGACCGAATTCACAAAGATTTATCTCATGTTCATCATTATAAGTCTTTTCAGATTTCTTTTCATTGAGAAACAATTTTCTAAAAATATTAAAATCAAAAGCATAAAAAAGATTATTTCTTTGCAATTAAATTAAATTTTTTTGTATCTTGAGTTTGTAAAATTTTTAAAAATAACAAAAATATTGCTTTATTTACATTAATTCTATTTAAATTTTTAATGTAATTCAAGTCTTACAATGCGAAATTACTTACCTTCTAGAAATTTGCCCCTTGGAAATAAATTTGCATTAAGGAAACTAAAATTAGAATTTCACTTTGTTCATTGTATGTTTTTTTTTTATTAATTATACACTTTGGTATCAAAAAAAGTGATGAATGGTTGCAAAATAAAAAGTGTTTAATTGAAACCAGAAACAAATGCTATTGTTTCCTTCCAAAGAGTGTGAAATTTACCATCTTCTGAAACAGGCGACCATCAAAGAGTTTTAAAATAGAAGTTTGTAGCAAATTAAATTATGTGTGCGTCTAAAAGGGGTATCCTGACTCATCGTCCATGGCCATGTTGCTATTATTCGGTTTCTAACAGAAGCAAAGTTATTTTAGAACAACGCCTGTTCTTTCCAATTTTTTTATCCGACAGAAGTTTTAACCCCGCGTTTTGCTGTGACTCAGAACCTTGACAATATTTTACTTTTTAATACAGAAAGGGTTGACACTTTTTTGCGATGTATAATGCAGGTGGTTGATTCTAGCACTTACTTCTTCTTGTTCAATTTATGCCTTATTTTTTGACATCGAACATGTCGCTACTTTTTCTTATTTAGTTTTTTCTTCTCACTTTATGTTTAAATTACTACACATCTTTTTCGTTTCTGTATTTCAATATTTTATTCCTTAAATTTATATTTTTATTATAATAATCATAGGTAGTTAATGAGGTTTGGAAAATACAATTTTTTTAAGATATCTCTTTATTTGGAATTTGTAACTTGGATTTTATAACAATTATTTATTTTAATTATTTATTTATTACAGAAATTTTTTTATTCAAACAATATTAGTAATACCTTTGAATGTTTTCTACAACAAAAGTTAAATGGAAACATATATTTTTTTATCTGTTATACTCAAAGTTTCCATCTATTATTTATTCCTTTTGTTTCTTAATTGTTTTTGGAAATTTCGTTTTTTAAATGCATTTAATTCAACTCATTTTCATCTCTCGATACCGAAGTTTCATTTTCTTATAATTTTTAGCGGTATTTATTATTGATATTCAATTTTTCGAATTGTGTTCATTAATTTTTTCGCTTGATTCAATATTGTGAGGATAATGTTTTTTAGAATACGCATTCTCTTCCTAAAATAACGTATGATTGAATCGATTTTAAAGCTTATTCATAAAGTATAATATAGAGATTTTATTATTTTTATGGAAATTTGAATGTTTACTCCAAAGCAATTTCAAATTTATTTAAGAAATATTCAATAAAAGTAAAGCTTTTCGAAAACACACAAAATTTAGCACAAGTCGAAACAAATTGTTTTACAATTTGTAACATTTACAATATAGAAATTAACTATAATTTTTGCATTTAAAATAGTAGTTCACACAGATGCTTTCTATCGAACATGCGGGAGATAATATTATTTCATATTATTTGATAGTTTTGAATTTATTTTTTAATATCATTATACTACAAAGTCATAAAACATTAAAAAAATTATTTTAGATACTAAAATAAACTATTGGCCTCCGTAAGTGCAATACCCTGAAAGAAACATGCGAATAACATGAAATTTACAGCATGCATTAGCGGAAGTGAGATATGCAAATGATTAGAATATCATTGTAGACGCACATCACGCGCGCCTGCGGCGGCTCTTCAAAAAGCTATTTAAGGCTTGGAGATTTGACGATTTCAAGTTCGGCAATTGTGCTTTTCTAGTGGTTTCAAAATAATAATAATAATAATAATAATAGTAATGTGGAAATGTGATCGTTGGATGTAGGAGGGTAAAAAATACCGAGTGTCTGCGCGTACGATTCGATGCCGTTTACAGCAGAGTGGTCTGTCCGCAAGACGTCCATTGCTTCGTCTACCCTTGATGCAGAACTACAGACGTCTTCGTCTCCAATGAAAGAAGGATGTAAATGGCAGAACGGAATGAAATTGTCTTTACTGACGAGTTACGCTTCTGTCTGCAACACCACGATGCTCGCATTCGAGTCTGAAAACAGCGTGGTGAGAGGATGCTGAACAGCTGCGTTATGCACCACAATACTGGTCATGCACCGGATATTATGGCATGGGACGTTATTGGATATTACTCTCGCACTCCTCTTATACGCATTGCCTGTATTTTAAAAAGCCAGTGATACATAGCCGAGTTGTTGAAACCAGTTATCTTTCCTTACCTTCAGGATTTGCTCACAGCCATATTTCAACAGGATAATACACGACCATGCGTGGGACGAATTGTCTATATGTTCTTAGTCAATCACCAGATTGAATTGCTTCTCTGGCCGGCTCACTCTCCAGATCTTTCCCCGATAGAAAACATGTGGTCCATTTTTGCTCAACGATTGACCCAGATTATATCCCTAGTCTGCCACACCAAATCAACTTTCGCAACATGTGGAAGTTGCTTGGTCTACTGTACCCCAAGAACCCCAAGAACACATTCCAAGAACACATTCAAAGTCTCTTTGTATCAATGCCAAAGCGTATCAGAACGGTGATCTCCAACAATGGCGATTACTCTGGCTTCTGATTTTGGCAGGAAGCATGCTTCACAGAAGTCTATAAATTTAATCATTTGATACTTGGACAACATGTTATCTAAATGTTGATAAAGTGAGTGTGTCTCTTGTCTTTCTTTGTGTTGCAATTGGGGTGGCTAGTAGTATATTAAATTTTAATGAGCGCTATGTATGTTTATGATAACCATTATTTTGTTCTTAAATCTCTCTCACCTTTTTTTGCGAAATCTATGATTATAACTAATTTTGCTATATGAAACTTTATACTATATAAGGTAAAGAAATATGTGTGTATATAGTTCATTATTATTATACAAATTACAATAAATGATTCATTCATTTTGAAAAGCTTATATTTAAAAATAGTTCACGCATGCATATGAAAAATGTATGAAAAGAACCGAAATCTCGCCAGGTTCTTACATTTTACAAATGTTTTTTTTTTTTTTTGGTGACACGATACATTTTCAGACGATAATCGAATTTATTTATTTCATTTTGAAGCAAGCAACTAGTGCCCTTGAATTGCTCATACCGCCACAAAATGCTTTATTTCCACAACGGTTATTTCCCATACTCTTTTCTGAAAGAGCATTTTCCAACTATAACATGTGGGAAACTAAGATGTTAACGATACAAGAACTTTTTCTTGCATTCTCCACCATTTTTGACTGTACTAACGCCGTACTGCTATGTAAAATTCTTTTAATGTTTTTAGAAAGACAGTTTCTCATAGTAAAACAGTAGGCTTAAGCGAAATAAGTATTTAATGAAATCAGAAGAGTTGTAATAGCTCAATTTCAATAAAAGGGAAGATTACTACACTCTCACCACATCAAATATGGTAATGCACTCAATTTGCTACCAGGAATATATAATGCAACCTTTGTGAGTTTATAGTTGTTTTCACAAATCTCTCTTATGCATAGAATATATTTTTGAAAATATAGTATTTTCAAAACGAATAAGTCATTCATGTTAGTCCTGTATGTAGGAAAAACAGGCCTAATTAATCTAAGCTTCAATTAATTATAATGTTGTAGAAATGATAAACTCCTCTTAATAGAACATTTTATTTACAAAAACACACAGATATACATATATATTCTGATTTTTAAATCTCATTCCTCCTTTTTCTTTCTTTACAAGCAAAATATTAATTCCAGTTAGCTAATTTCGTCTATTATTTATAAGCAAAATTATTTATCACTAAAAGTAATATTTTTTAAATCTTTCATTCAAACATTGTATTAAAGTTTTTTTT
>JAPDSC010080620.1:0-18696 GCA_026290005.1 Latrodectus geometricus
TATCAACTTGATTTATTTCACCAATAAAGAAAAAATCATGCAAAGAAGGTTTAACAGCTATCATTCTGAATTTTCAGCTGAGTGCTTAAAAACCATTCCGAATACTTAACAGCACTCATTCCATATCATTATATTTTACATGCCTCAGTCACCATTAGTAAATACAAAGGATCTTCGGATAATCTGGGATTCGAACTCATTATCTTCCGGTAACGAAGCCCTAACCATCAGGTGACCGTGTCCCACACACAATAAAAACAACAGAAACAGTCAGCAAAACAACAAAATTCTGTTTCAATAAGTAATATCGATTATATTGCGGCCTATTTTATCTAAGGGGTCAGCGTGCCTGACTGTAGATAGGGAGGTCCTGCGCTCGAATTCAGGTTATGGCATGGTTGTACTTTTTCTTTCTCTCTCTCCTGTCTTTGTTTTTTCCTTATATGAATGGAGTATGAATGGTTGCCTACCCCATAATCTGGTATCTATGGCATGTATATACTGAAGAAATCGGAATCCACACCAAATAAGTTTAAGTTGAAAAAGTAGAGCAGCACACCACATAATGCCAGCCTGGCTGGCACTCGACAGAAAAAAAATAGATTATATTCAAAATAGATAAAACAAAAAATGTATGTGATTTTCGAAATTAAAAAAAAAATCCAGTTATTTTATAGTTATTTGGTTTAATTTTGTTTATCCTAAGTTATTCTCTAATGAATGGGCCTATACAATTTAGTAATGATAAATATACATATGTTTTTCTTCGTTATTCATTCATTTTAGAATTATTTTATATTCCTCGAAAGCAAATAATTCATTCTCAATAATTAGATAGTAAAGGATTTTATTTAATACATTCCCAAAAATTATATAAAAACAATAGTAATTTATTAATCTCATATCGCTTAGGAAAATAAATGGGGCATTTTTAAAACGAATTCGGGGCTGTTTAATTAATCTTTAAAGACAATTTTTTAAATGTTTGATCGGATGGTCTTTTTACTGTACTATAAGTCTGCATTGTGATTTCCATAGTAGAAGAGCTTTTCGTAAAATTTCCAGGGGTATTGCTTTCCACTTCTTTCCAGAGTCCATCTATAGTGGTGGGTTTGCGTTTAGAAAGAGCTCTTTTTAACAGACCAAAGGCACAATAGTCCACAGTTGAAACGTCTGAAGACTTTGCAGGAATATGTTGAAAAGGTATATATGCAATACTTGTATTAGTCTTCATTTTTTCACGGGATGCAGAGGTAGTTTTCGAAATATGACTTGTCTTGATGAAGTCTAACTCTTTGAAAGTCAGTGAGATAAAGAAGTGGAATTTCTTCTGTAAATATTGGCCGTAAGGCCTTCTCTTGGTAGTATGAAGAGTTGATTTTAACATTTTTTCCCACTTTTCTTATTTTTAATTTCCCATTGTAGGAGAAACTTGCGACAATCATAAACCCCTTACTGAAACTTTCGGTGAAAATGCGCTTTAGGTCCCCTACTCTGCCAACTTGGCGAAAGTGTGCTGTGGGTCCCGTACTTGGCGCGTTTTCAAAAACGCTGTTGACATGGCGATAATGGAATACGATTTTTAACGATTATCAAGAGCAATTAGCAACCAATGACTGATTTTTCAAACTGAAACTAATTAACCACCAATGAAAATGCTAAAAGAAAAAAACCAATTAATGAGCATGCGCGAAAAAGCGCTTCAAATTATTTCCTTCTGAGGTTGCCATAAAGAGCTAATTAGGAATAAAAACGTCCGGTTTACCACACTTGGTGCATTTATCGCCAAGTTGGCAGAGTAGGGGACCTAAAGCGCAGATTAACGAAACTTTCTTTACATTAACGGAACCAGGTTTGTAGATCTTTTCTCCTCCTTTTCTACAGTAAATAGATCTTTTCTTGTTGCAGTCATTTAGGTAAACCTATGCTTCATCAAAGGTCACAATGTATTTCCCTTTATCTCCTGCTAAATGGTTTTAATACAGGATTCAACAATATGTTTTGCGTCGAGCCATATGTCTCGGCAAAAGCTGGTGAACATTAGGCGTTTTAGATTTTTATTGTTGTGAATCTTGGTTTATTATTTTATTTATTGTTGCTACAGATGTATCTAAAGGCTTTGCAATTAATTTCTGTGTTACCATATTTTCTCTTGTTACAAGCGATTTCACTTTAAAAACATTTGAAACAGTATAGTATACCTTTTTTCGGATAATTGTTTGGAGTCTTCCTTCAATGTATATAACGATTGACAGTATTTACTTGTCCGATTATAATAATGATGCTTATTATGTAGTTAAAAATTTTAATACCATGAATTTCACTATGTTTTTGAATTCTGGAGCAAGAATATTTCTCTTCGGAAAGCGCAAAAACATATTTTTCAATCCACAACCTGTTTACATGCGATATTTTGAAAGAAGGATAAATGTAAAAGTAGTAGATGATATTTCTCATTTCCAATAATGAGCTGTTGCCAAAAATTTTTATTCTGAAACATTTAATTTTTTTTATTCTTTATCAAAATTGTTCTAAAAATGTATTAATACACTCTGTATTTAGATTTCACGTAATAACGAGACATTCTCTATAAAAAAGAGAACGAAACAAGATTTATGTCAGGAAATGTACTGAGGAGTTGAGGTCTTTTAAAATCTCATGTTTTAATGAGAAACTGCTTACTGAGGAATAAAAAGTTCCAGGTTTGTCTTGGAATTATTTATTCAAATTTTAGGCCTCTAGTACACACATCTTGAAATGCTGGGATTTCTTTTTTGAAGAAATTTATCGTTCCCTCTTCTTGTCTTCAATTTTTTAAAGGTAAACGGATTCTTGGATCTGGTTAAAGAGTAACAGCAATAGAAGTGTTTTGCAATTTATCTTGGTGGAAGCGTAGTGGTCTGTATGTTTCCTCTTCATCTTTTTTTAATTTTTGCACGTTTTAGTTTTCCTTAAGATGGCAACGAGTTTTGCTTGTTGCCATCTTTTGCTTTTGCTTAAAAAAAAGTTTTGCTTAAAAAAAGAAATTATAATGTTTCCATAGAACAACTGTATAGCAATAACAGATTTGTATAAAAGAAAAAAAAACGAGTTTTGTTCTTTTTCTAAAGTCATCGTGTCTAATTTTATTCATTTAGAGTTAATAGTTTGTCGTGGATAAAAGATTGGCATTAAATCTCCACTTCAATAGAAACATCATTGTTTGGAAGGAATTTTAAGTTGTAAATAATCGTATTTTTAAATCCACAACGTGAAATATTTCATCATTTAAAATCATAAACTAACGATAATATACATAATTACAATTAAAGCCAAGTTTTAAATTTTGACATTTGTACACAATATTTTCTGCAAGATGACAATGATTTCTTAAAATCATTAGATGCATAGAGCGAGCAAGAACTTTATATAATACATGAAATACTAATTTCTGACATTAAACGATTTCCGCTTTTAATTTAGTAACTATTAACTCGATTTTTACCATCTATAATTAGAAGATTTCACACACGCAATGCGTGATTCAAAATGTACAAAATTATCAAAATGTTGGAACAGAAAGTAAAGTTGTTCACTTCTTTTCAATTTTGACAATTAGTTTCATCTTTTAAAGTCTGTGTTTCATCTTTAGCTAGTAAGTTATTCGTAGGGACATATTTAAAACAAAATTTAAACATGCAAACTTAAAAAGTTAAATTATGTCATTTTCCAAGTTTTGAAACCGTTTAATGATACACCAAATAAATGTGATATTTTTGTATTTTTATGTTAATCGTTTTCTGTGTTTCTTATTTCTGTGCACTACAATGAAAGCAATAAAAGCATTAACTTAACACACACTTTTCATCTATTAAACTATTCTTTATTGCATAGAAAAGTTTTAGATCTCAAAAAAAGATTCCGAAATTAATAATGGATGATTTATTGAATAAAAGTGTAATGGAATTTGAACATTTTCAACAATCTTTTTGTTGCTATCTCTCCTATTTCATTTCAGAAGATATTTATAAATAATCAAAAATTAGTTAAATCATTTGATTTGCATATTATAGTGTGTGTGTTACTTAAGTTTAAACCTCTTAATATTCTGCAAAAAATTAATTATTTAGAGGCTTTTTGCTTGTTGTGCAATTTTAAAAAGTCTGTCATCTATACTAATAACATTCACTTGTTTCTTTCAACTGAGGTTTCCAAATCCTTATGATTCATATTGTGGTACAACACATGTTAATTTTAGAATTAAAATCGTAAATAAAATGCTTGATGAAATAAAAGAATAAAAGAAGAAGATATTTTAACACATTGACTGTTTATCACGCGCTATGGCGTAAAGTGGCGATATTGCTAAAGAGCCAATCACGCGCCAGCGCGTGATGTGTGGTAATGTCTTAGTAGCCAGTCACGCGCTGGCGCGGAATCCACTTTTGATTGTTCATTCTCTAGTTTATCTGGCAATGCTTGTAGGGTATTTCTGCTGGTATTGGCATGGAGATATGATTAGAAACTATCTGTAAATATTTAATTTACAGATATAAAATAATAAAAATTCATTAATAATTTTAAATCACATTTCCAATTATTAGTATGTTGGCTTCTGGGTACAATCTACTTCGATGTCAAGGCATTAACTATCATCCCCATCTCTAGGGACTGGCAGTCAATGTGTTAAAAAAATCACATTCTGAATTACTAAATATTTACTGAAATCTTTCAAGTTCATACATACTAAATAAGCCAAAACAGATACTGATTTTTTATGTCACTTAAGATTTGTCCTAGTGGCCTATATGTTTAGGGTGTCGTTCTCGTTACCGGAGGTCGGTGAGTTCGAATCCCGGCTTATCCGATGATCCGTCGTGTTCACTAATGGCGTTTGGGCGTATAAAATGTTGGGTTGCAATGTTCTCCATGTTCCTATTCCAAATTAATATCTATGGAGATGGTTGAGACCCACAATACAAAATTGTCATTATTTCATGTACATTTTTTTTACCTTGGTTCGGGGGTTACTATGATATTTTCTAGAGACATTTGGTATCAATTTCGGGATTATATAATTTGCGATAAATTACTTTCATGAAAAATTTATTTTTTGTTTTTTATGACAGTTTTAATTGATATGCAGGTTCTACAAGAAAACCATTGCACAATATACTTGCATACACGAAATGAATTGAAAATAAAAAGGGGAAAAAATGACGATATAAATAATAGCTAATAGAAAAGATTAAAAATTTCGTTTGTTTTCTTGAAAACCGAATATTTATCAAATCATTTTAGTTTGCGCACACTGTGTGTTACATACAAATATTGCTTTCTTGTATATCTGTTTGCGGGAATTGGTAATTATTCTTAACGATAGAAACCTAATGCACTTTTCTTGTCACCATAAATGAAATATGTATACATGTTTGGAAGAAAATATACATTAATATTTCCTCAATTTAATTATTGACTTACCCTTATTCTATTTCAATTTAAAATCTTTCTTTACAATTTCCAGTATAAATATAAATATATTTGTCTTTTTTCAGCAAATGGATCGTTGTTGTTCCTATGATGTTTCCATAGAAACAACAATTATCTATTTGCTATTCCTATGATTTCAAATGATCCATTTATTGTTCCATTTGAAAATAAATACATAGGACTGAAAATTGTGTGGATACGAGTCCAACAATGGAGAAAATAATTAAGCGTGTTGTTGTAACTAATGACGCTTGGCAAAGCCAACACCGTTCGTCCGGGACTGAATAAATGAAGTAAGAAAGAGTAATGAAGTAAGTCTTCCATTTTTAGAACAGAGTACTCCTTCGCGAAGGTGGAAGTACGACTTTTGATCATAGATGGCAGCACCATCTGGATTTTCCAATTTAGAGTTAGGACGTCTGAGAAGACCATAGGCCTGCTTCTAACTCTCCCAGAGGTATTAATGTGGAATGGAAACATGGAGGACATTGTGACCTAGGCACAATTTTAAGTGTCCCAATCACCATTTTTAGAACAGAGCACCCCTTCACGAAGGTGGAAGTACGACATTTGATCATAGATGGCAGCACCATCTGTATTTTCCAATTTAGAGTTAGGACGTCTGAGAAGACCATAGGCCTGGCTCCTAACTCTCCCAGAGGTATTAATGTGGAATGGAAACATGGAGGACATTGTGACCACGGCACAATTTTAAGTGTCCCAGTCGCCTCTGATAAACACGGCGGAAAAAGAGAAAAAACTCATAACAAATAACGAAGAATTTTACCTAGAATATTTCTTGAAACTGTATTGTCGTTAGTAATTAATTTTTATACCTCTTATAAAATATTTGGATTTTATTTGGAGGTTACAAAAATATTCTTTTGAAACTTTTAACAGAACCTTGAAAAAACAAGCAAAAGGCCTGTAACACATCTACACTTCCTGTTGCAGGCAATGCTATTTTCAAGCAAATAGCCAATAATATTACTTGATGCAACAGGTAGTGCTAATGCCTGATTTGGGACAAATAGATATACCTTTTTGGATACCTTTTTAATGTCCATTGCATAAAAAGAAACATAGCTGTCAGAAATAAACAAGTGTCATTATCAGTGCTTAAAGTTGTCTCATTCCGCTGTTTGTTGTAGTTGCAATAAACGTATGATTTCGTTTATAATTTTGTTTTATTATATTAGAGTTTCTATTGCTAAAAAATTGAAAATGAGTGGAAGAACACGTGTTTCTGTTATTTTCCTCTTTTATTTCTATTTAGTACTAAGCTAATGATCTAACTTTGGATGATGATGGAAATTTTTAGCATATTGTTTTTTGCTAAATTTATACTATAAATATATACTAAGATTTTTTTAACCATTTTTCCTTTAATTTTGAACATGAATTATATCAACTTGATTAATTTCGCCAATAAAGAAAAAATCATGCAAAGAAGGGTTAACAAACATTTGTCTTCACTACCAATAAAGTATGTGTCCAAGTATGGAACAACTCAATAATTCAAATTTTTACCATTGTAAATCATTGTTATACTAATTAATTTCAAATCTTTTGTAGTTTCCTAATTTATTTTTTCCTGTTATAAGCAAATGTTTATAAAAAAAAGACTACTATAAAATTTTCAAACAAATTAAAAAAAGAAAGAATATGTTTGAAGAATTTTCAAAGATTGAAATGCTTACAAACTTAAAACAATCCGGAAATAGCTTACATTTGACCTTAGCATAAAAAAAATTTTGTATCGAAATTAATTATTTGTATCTGAAAATTACAAAATAATTTACTTATTCGAAATAACCATATTCACAACAACTTGCAATGGCCTAACGTTGACAATTTAGCGCTAAAGCCAATCTTCAGTTAATAACTCTATGTAAAGTAACAATAATCACTCTATTCCCACAAATGACTGCAAGTGATTTGATTATTCAATCATAAAATCTCTTTTTTCATACTTTCAAAAGATAACTATGATAAGATTATAATTAATCGTCTTTACTTTGATAATCCTCGGTCACTTTAATTAATTCATTTCCAAAATTTGATAATAGGAAAATGCATATTTTTCTACATTGTTTACACATTTCTAAAATGGTTTTTATTTTTCAAAAATAAAGATTACAATAATTAAAAGTCGTATTAAAAACGATGGAATTTATTTATTAAATTTCTTGGAAAATCTTTTGAAAATACTAAAATTTTTTATTTCATATTTCGTCAAAAATATTCAGATTTTATTTTGAATATGATAAACTTTCTTATATAAAATATTTGACAAAACCCGACTAAAATAATGGGGGAAAAATAGGACTTATAATTAAATATCTCTTATTAAATTTCAAGAAGGAAAAGGCATATTTTTTAAAACTAATTCCATATTTCTAAAATTGTTCACACAATCTATTTTCAAAATAAATAGTTCGTTCTCTATAACAATTTATAAAAAAAATTTTTTTCTTTTCCGATTTGAACCAACATCGATTTTGGAATCGAAAATACTTTTTATTCATTACGCTGATTAATTAATAAATATTGCAGTTAGTTATCTACATTAAGATAACTAACTGCAATAACTGCAAGATTCTCCAATATTAATGTTTATCCAAGTCTCAGCAATAAAATAAAAAATTATTTTAAAAAAATCAGGTAATAAAAAACAAACGCGCAAACGAATTGCAGTAGTGATAGTAATTTCGTAATTTCGGAATTTTCAAATTTTTAGTTCATAAATTGCAATAATATATTGCGTCTATGGAACTTCACTAAGAATCAGCCAATATTTCGTAAAATCATGAATGTTCGTAAATTTGAGGTTCGTAAAAACGATTTCGTCTATTGTAATTATTCCGTTTATTTTTTCGTTATAACTTTCCGTAAATTTCTAATTTATTTATTCGTTTTCAGAAAACTTAAATGTTTATCACATTTGCTTTCGTAAAAAAAATCGATATGTACTGCAAAAACTACTTTGTCATCGAATTGCGTGCAGACGAATCCAACATCCCATCAATTATTTGAAAATAGTTTTAAATTTAACTTTATGATTTGTACTTTTTACAATTCTTTCTGAGATTAAATAAGCGGTTAGGATCACCGTTTTTGAAGTTTGTTTGATAAGGCAAAATTATGAGTTCTTTATTACCAAGTCCTACAAAAAGCTTTAGAGTAAAATAATTAACAAAACCATTCTACAGTAAATAATAGAGATTGATTATTTCATAACAGCTTACACAACGAAAAAATATAGCTAATTTTAAATTTTTATAATATATTATTTCATTTAACATCGTAATTATCTGGGCAAGATATTTTGTAATTGGAATAAAATTAAAAACAATACATAATGACAAATTCTAGGGTACCAAGTGAAATATTTGATTTTTCTTTTTGCCTAGGAGATACTTATTATAAAACTAACAGCTAAATTTCAAATGATCACATATTTACACGATAATTTGCAAAATTACTTTTAATAATTAAATAATTGCTTTTAGAATAATTGGACACTCATCAAGAGAAATTGCTATAAAATAAGAATACTAATTTTGAGATAACGAAATTATTTCATTCATTAAGATTATTTATTTTCACTAAATTTTCTCGATTTTCTTATTCTAATTCAAAGGAGGTTTCAAGGTATGATCTTCAATACCCAACGCTAAATAAGTTACAATTTCAAATTCTGAAAGTTTTTGGCGTTGATTTTGGTTCTAAAATAAGATATATACATTTAAATAATTTTCTCACTCTCGGATCTTCTCTTAGGCATAAAAATGTATCGATTTTTGACTAAAAATTCCTGAATTTAAAATGAATTACTTCCTCTGTAAAAAAATATCCTAAACTCATCAAAAATATTAAAAAAAAAAAAAAAAAAAAAAAAAAAAAAGCTACTTTCTCCTTTTACCAGTATTTTGATAAAGAATTCTCATATAAAATTTTATAACTGTTAAAATTCTGCAGTAAATTTTGTATTATTCATATTTGTATAAGTAGCCCAATGTACTACTATTGTTTAACTTAGTGGTATAAGCTGGCTGTGCTCTACTAATAAGTGTTGAAAGTATATAGTTGTAATGTGGTGGATTTACTCTTTTCTTTCATACCTACATATACATACAGGAACGTTGTTGCCTGGTGAAAAGTTGTTGTGATGCCTCGTGTAAGAAGGATAAATGCTTACCAGCACGTTTCTGATTTTGATAAAGGTCGAATTGTAGCGTACCGGTATTGCGGTTTATCTTATCGCAGTATTGCTGCTCGCATCAGTCGAGATCCAATGACTGTTAGCAGAATATAGAATCGATGGGTTCAGGACGGTAATACAGAACGCCATGCGAGATCTCAACGGCCACCTATCACTAGCAGTCGAGAAGACAGACATATTATCCGCATGGCCGTAATGGATCGTGCAACCACGTCACGAGCCGTGAGTCAAGAAACGGGGTCGTTTGGAAGACAAGTGTCTGCACGAACAGTTCGATGACGTTTGCAGCAGCATGGACTCTCAGCTCGGAGACCATGGCTGCGGCTTCCCTTGACGCTGCGTCAGAGACAAGAGCGCCTTCAAAGGTGTGATCAACGACGAACCTGGGAGCATGAATGGCGAGACGTCATCTTTTCGGGTGAATTCATGTTCTGTGTACAGCATCATGATGGTCGCATCCGTGTTTGGCGGCATCGTGGTGAACGCACACTCACTGGCAGCGTGCATTTATCATCGTCATACTGCCCCATCACCTGGCGTGATGGTATGGGGTGCCATTGGATACACGTCTCGGTCACCTCTTGTTCACATTGACTGTGCTTTGAACAGTGCACGTTACATTTCTGGGGCTTTACGACCCGTGGCTCTACCCTTTATTGGAGCCCTGCGAAACCCTACGTTTCAGCAGGATAATGCCCGACCGCATGTTGCCGGTATTGTACGGACCTTCCTTGATACGGAACATGTTCGGCTGTTGCCCTGGCCAGCACGTTCTCCAGATCTTTCACCAATAGAAAACGTCTGGTCAATGGTTGCCGAGCGACTGGCTCGTCACCAAACGCCAGTCACTACGGTTGATGAACTGTGGCATCATGTTGAAGCTGCATGGGCATCTGTACATGTACATGCAATCCAATCTCTGTTTGACTCAATGTCCAGGCGTATAACTGTTGTTATTACTGCCACAGGTGTTTGTTCTGGGTACTGATTTCTCAGGATCTATTTAGCCAAATTTTTTGAAAATTTATTCACTTATTATTTCAAGTATAATATATTTGTCCAATAAATATCATTTTGTTACCTGCATTTCTTCCTGATGTAGCAATTTTAATGGCCAGTAGTGTATATATATATATATATATATATATATATATATATATTGATAGATATGTATATATATATATATATATACATACACTACTGGCAATATGGGGTGTGCTGCAACACTTTTCCAACTGAACCATATTTGATGTGAAGTCCGACTTCCTCAGTACACACATGCCATACGTACGCGTTTATAGGGTAGGGAACTATTCACACACAAAGAAAGGGCAAAGACAAGAAAGAGAGAGAGAGAGAGAAAGTACATCCATACCCGAGCCAGGATTCGAACCCAGGTCCCACCCATCTGTAGTCAGGTACGCTAACCACTAGACAGGTTTGGTGGCAATATTTTATTTAAAATTATACATTGAAATCTCAGCAAAACATCCTAATATATTCGGATTTGGACACGAATCATTTATGAAAACAAGGAGAACACTCAAAGACATTTTTCAAATTTCTTTTCCTTTGCTAATTTTCTACCAAAATGCCGGGCCAACCAAATCCCTGTGATCAATATTATAGTGCAGTAGATTTATAATTTAGGAATGAATGGCAAAAAACAAAGGAAAATAGTTGATCACATAGAAGCAGCTAAAAATATGTGATTAAATTTACTGGGTTTTTTTTTCTCTCCCTTCAATTGACGAACATTTTTTAAAACCAATTAAATTAGTATGCCAAACACTGAGGCTACAAAACAAATATTCCGTTGCTATGAGATAATCTGCTAAAATTTGTAACTATTTATCGCAGTAGAAATTTAAAGAACATTTGTAGTATAATTCCTTTTATTCTAAGTATTATTATGTATAAAATATATACTTAGAATAAAAGGAAATACACAATAATTTATATTCCTTAATTTTTTACTATGTAAATTATTGTTATTCCATTTTTATATCAAACCTTTTTTTATTTCATATTATTATAATCACCGTTTTTAATTTATTTTATACTATTTCAAACAAATATTTCTGTAGATGTCTAGTATCTGAAAAACAGATGAATACCATTGACGAAATGAATTTTCAAAGAATTGAATGCTCTCGCATATATGTATATTTTTGGTTTCTAATGGCGGGCACCCTTGAGCAAGTAAAGTACATTAGCCTATTTGCCGCAACAAGGCAGGTAACTGCTACTCGTTTTATCGTTACCCGGTGGGCACCTGTGAACCAAGTCACGGAAGTACGATACGAGTGGCATCGCCCACGCCACACCACCACAAATCCGTTTATAGGGCGGGCCACATTCATCCATAAACTCAGGAAAGGACATGAAACACAGAGAGAGAAAGAGAAAGTACATCATTGCCCGATTCCGGATTCGAACCCAGGTCCTCCCCATCCGTAATCAAGTACTCTAACCACTAGACAGGTTGGGCGGTGTATATATATTTATAGTTTAAAAATAATTCTAGTTTGACCTTAAGGAAAGAATTTTTTGTAATGGAAATAAATGACGTGTATCTGAAAACCACTAAGTAAGTACAGGTTTGAAATTATTATCATTTCGACTGCTTGTGAAGGCTTAATATTGACAATGCATCAACAATCAATGTCTCAATGCTAACTTTATTTAATATCTCAAAGTGAAGTAATATACTATTTAAATAAATAACAGCATGATAAAAATTAATCCTGTGACTAATATGCAACATAAATATTTTTGCAAATGTTATAGTTTATCTCAGTTTCCTTAATATTCTTTAGTTACAATCTAACTAGTTAATTTCGAAAATTTGATAATACGGAAAAATATTTTCCAGCATTAGTTCTACATTTCTAAAATACCTCTTAATCTAAACTAAGGAATTCATTCTCAATAATTAATTAAAAGACGGATAGCAGCAACAAAGGATTATATTTTGTCGATTTCTTGAAACTGTATTGGCAATACTAACTTCTTTCCAATTTTATATGTGGTAATGGAGCATTCAAATATTCTTTCAAATTTCTTATGAAATTTTAAATAGAACCTTGGCGAAAACACGATGTTACAAGACTTATAACAGGAAATGTTAGTGCCAGTCGTGAAAGTCAAGAAAAACAGATAGGAGAAAAACAACGCGTGCAAAAACGAATATTAAGTTGTTACTTCTGACATTTGGCGAAGCCGAGCCAACCCGTCTGGGGCTGAGGGAATAAAATCAGAAAGAGCGCCTTCCGTTTTTATTCGAAGGAGAAAGTACGACTTTGGTTTATAGATGGCAGCACCATCTGGGTCTTCTAATTTAGAGATTGAAGCCAGAGAAGACCCATGGGACTGGCTCCAACCACCACCAGAGGTATTAATCTGGAATGGGAACATGGAGGACATTGCGACTAGACATATTTTACGTGCCCCTGTTGCCATGAGTGAAACGACGGATCTTCGACTGAGCCGGGATTCGAATTCACAACCTTCCGGTAACGAGAACAGTACCCTAATTAACCAGGCCACCGTGCTTCTAAGGATATTATAAATGGACCATAGTGATTAAGGAGAAACACAAGTGTGCAAAGGCTTTTGAAAGAATTTCTTAGAACCAACACGTTTTGTTTTTAGAAAAACGTTGAAGATGATGCCAAATACAAATTCTATTTCATCAAGTGGAAAATTTTAGAAAGACACATTGCACTAAGAGACAATGCACAAGATGGATATTTTTTACGCATTTTGTGCTAAATTAATGAGAACTATTCAAAAACAATTAGACATTGAGAGAGAATGCTATATGAAACAGAATGAAATATCAATTTTCAGATATAGAAATTTTCCACCTTTTGATTTAATTTCCTTTTTCCAATTTCGTTTCTCTATAGTTAAAAGATTTCGGGATATGATCTTTAATACATAACGCTATATAAATGATAGTTTTGTATTCTTAATATAAGCTTTCACACTTGCACTTTGATTTAAAAATAAGGTAAAAAAAAACTTTCAAATTATTATTTTTCTCTTTCACAAAGATCTTTTTTCATTCGTAAAGTTATGTTTCGACTCTCAATAAAACATTACAAGAACGAAACTCGAATGTTCTAATGAATTCTTCATTCGATCTAATTTACAGTTGACAAAATCATCCAGTTCCCGCCATGTGAAAAAAAAATATTTCTCTAAAAAATTTTGTTTATAAATATCTAAAATTAAGCAGCGGTTTTCATACATTCATCACACATTATGTATCTAATGCTCGTTGTACAGTTTAAGTTTAGTGTGTTGTCTTGCTGAATAAAATACGATTACTTGCTGTTGTTCAAAAGAAGCAATTTTTATAAAATACGAGGGTCACTCTGAAATTTTTGAGATACAACTAGGTCATTAAAGTCATATTTACAAAATTTTAAGTGTGTTCAAAGTAGTCTTTTCCAGCATCAATGCACTTTTGTAGACGAGTTTTCCACAGATTAAATGCCTCAAGCCATTCATTTCTTGGAATAGATGAAAAAAATGCATTTATAGCCACATCAATCTCTTCTTCTGAATGAAAACGACGTCCACGTAAGTTCTTTTTTAGATTAAAGAATAATCAAAAGTCACACATAGCTAGATCAGGTGAGTACGGCGGATGTTCGATCACTTTAATTTGTTTTTATTTAAGAAACTCAACTGTTAATCCGGCTGTATGTGAAGATGCATTGTCATGGTGAAGCATTAGTCTCCTAACATTCAGTTCTTGTAGAATTTCTGGAAGACATTTAGTGGTATACTATAATGCTGTTACTGTCTTCTGTCCTTCCAACATAATGGCTTTGACCAATCCCGTACTTCTGAAGAAAACGGCATACATCACTTTTTTCAGTGCGTGTTGTTTCTTCACCATTGTAGGCATGGGATCATCTTCAAAGACTCATATTTTGCTTCTTGACTTGGAACGTCAAAAAATAGTATGTACGTTTCATCACCTGTTACAGTTTTAGAAATAATGCGGTGGCCACCATCATTTAAAAAATAAAGAGTTTCTTTACTGATTCTGACACGCTCCTCTTTTTGGTGCTCAGTTAGATTATGGGGGACCCAACGGCAAACTAATATTCTCAAATGTAATTCTTCATGAATGATTTTGTGTATGGCTGCGGATCCAATATTAAGTTCCTTCTGTATCATTTGATAGGTACAGCGATTATCATCCATTAACATTTTTCGTATGGCAGACACATTATCCGGGATGACTGCCGACGGCGGTCTTCCTGTGTGTTCTTCATCCTGAAGAAAATTGCGACCTCTTCTAAATTCTCTAAACCATCTGAATACAGTAGCACGAGCTGGAGATTCATCACCAAATGTTAACTGCAACCGTTGAACGCATTCTTCTTGATTTAATCCTGCTTTAAAATCGTAGAAAATCATAGCGTGGAAATGTTCTCGCACCAACTCCATTTTCTCTTCGGTTTAAAATTTATTCTACGCTAAACAAGTTAAAGTAAGTCAGTAAAAAATCGTCTTCTGAGTTGAAATACTTTGTATTTTAAAATTAAACCGTTATTTTTATTGTGTAAATTCTCGTCTGCGTGTATTTCAAAAATTTCAGAGTAACCCTCGTATAAACTCGTGCGAGTAAACGATGCTTGTTGGAGGAAATGGTTTACAGCGAACGTAGTTGTAACCACGCATGCGTAAAATCCAAACTATAATGTTTGATATCCAAACTAATATCCACTAACTACATATCCAAACTAATCATTGATGTTATTATCACACAATTCTTCAATCACTAAAATATTTTTCCAATCAATAGATTAAGAAACACATAATTTTGATAAAATATAAGTAAATGGTAATTCATATCACCATTTATTTACATTTTTTTTTTATATTCTCGTCTGAGTATCGCCGTAATCTTTCTAAAAAGGCATCGTTTTTGTGATTATTCATTTTGATTTAAAGATTTCTAATAAGAGTTTGAGTATTTCACTTTTCGTATGCAAATTTCTATTAAGACACAGAGTCAACTGAATCCTTGGAGACAGTATCTTGGTACAACAAGTTTATGTTTTAGAGATAAATTACAAAAAAAAGGGGTCGATAAGGTAAATATATCTTAAAAATTTCAAACAATTTCGTTTCTTTTCTTAATTGCTAAAGGTTATCTAAAAACATTTTCATAAATATTGAAAGTAAACACTTAATGCTTACCTAATATAGATCACAAAAAATTCTTTAAATGTTCTGTACATAGCATCGCATAAATTGTTCGAATTTAGCTTCAAATTTAATCTAACGTGATTTTTTTTACAAATCAAAAAATAATTTTTTGCTGAGAACCACGTGTTAATTATCCATTTAAGATGCCTCTTTTCAAAGTTTCCAACCATGATCTAACCGAAAGTACCGTTTCTCTAATGCAAAGAATTCAATATATATAATTATTAAAAACAAGTTTAGTTTAGTGTACTTTCTGAAGCTGTGTTAACATGGACATTTATTAATTAAATGTGAAATGTATAGGATGTAAAATGAATTATGACAAGGAATACCATGTCCCTGAAAGGGCATAAGATGTAAACAGAGGCCTATGTTCAAGTCAAATATTATAAAGGGACAACATCACCTATGGAGCAACACAATATTGCAAAATAGTTTTGTGGATTTTTCTGTCTCCTACAACATTTCTTTCCTCAGAAATTATAAATGTTAGTTGATGAAACGTAATTAACCCTTCTTTGCATCATTTTTTCTTTATTGATGAAATAAATCAAGTTGATATAATTCATGTTCAAAATTAAAGGAAAAATGGTTAAAAAAAATCTTAGTATATATTTATAGTATAAATTTAGCAAAATACAATATGCTAAAAATTTCCATCATCATCCAAAGTTAGATCATTAGCTTAGTACTAAATAGAAATAAAAGAGGAAAATAACAGCAACACGTGTTACAAACCTTTCTTCCACTCATTTTCAATTTTTTAGCAATAGAAACTCTAATATAATAAAACAAAATTATAAACGAAATCATACGTTTATTGCAACTACAACAAACGGGGGAATGAGACAACTTTAAGCTCGTTTCACTGATAATGACACTTGTTTATTTTTGACAGCTATGTTTCTTTTCATGCAATGGACATTAAAAAGGTATCCAAACACGATCAACTTAAAGTGAACTTGTTCTTTTATATAATTTTTGGGCATTATAGGTTATGATGGAAATTTCCACCATTATGCAAAGAAGGGTTAAAGAGGAAATCCCAAAAACTAGATTTGCCTGTCTAATCATACCTCATTTAAAAAAATATGCAATCCCCCCCCTATTTTTAATACTGAACAGTCGCTGATATTGAGCATCGGATTTTCGGTTTCATAGAACTAGATCTAACCATTAGACTATGGAAAATCAGACTTACAACTTCTGATTCTAGTCGGCCAATAACTGAGTGGTTAGCGTACCTGATCCGGGCTTGTTGGTCCCTGGTTCAAATCCCGGTTTGGGCATAGACGCTTCCTTTCTCTCTCTCTCTTTGTTCTTTTTCAGAGATGATGGATGAATGTGCCCCACCCTTTAAACGGGTTTGTGGTGGTGGGACGTGCCCAATCTACTCGCCTCCGTGACTTGGTTCACAGGTGCCAACCGGGTAACGCTAAATGAATAACAGTTTCTGGCCTTGTTGTGGACGACAGCCCAATCCCCTCCAGTGCCCCATCATTTGGGGAAAAAAAGCTTCTGATTCTATAACAGTCCAAATTTTACTTTCATTTTTAAGCTATCCATAGAGATGATTTCCCCAGGGATATTTCCTAAATATTTGGATGTAGAAAGTATACATGTGCAGCAAGGAAAATATCCGGAAAATTCCCATCCCGTCGGATATGTTTGGATAAAAAAAAATGCCACATTTGTCTGCTCTGGATATACCAGCAATAAATCCTTTGTACTTCACTATATGAAACGAGCCTATTTACATATAAAACAGTAATCTGGCTCATAATAAGAATATTTTACGACGAAAAATAAAACGTCTTTTGAGTTATTCAATTATCTTCTTACTAGTCTCGTATAATATTCCTCAATACTTATTCCTGCTTATGTAATAAAAGAACCCACTTCTTCATACATTTTGAAAAAAAAAATCATTCTTCATTTCTGTTTTTACAAAAGTAAATAGATTATGAAGAACATGGTGTTCCATGATCTAGATCAGAATGGTTGGCGAACTTTTCATAACAATACATTGTTTTTTTTGTTTTGTTTTTTTTTCTTTTCTTTTACTATAAGAGGAGATGGCATTAAGAAAATGTATCAGAAATCGAAACAGAGCGATAGGGATATTATTGAATTATTTTTAAACATATATTTTTATTTTATTGTTAATAATGATTGTGTAATAACTATTAAAGTAATCTCAAATAGAAAATTTCGTGATAACCTAATTTGAAGAGAATGAGTTAAAAATACTATGAAAAAAAGAGAGAAATTCATTCTTCCTGAAATGTGAATGTCAATACTCATGTGGTTGGTATAGATTTTAACATATTCAAGATAAAAATTAAAGAATACAAACATGTAGTTATAGCACACAATTGCATTTGCACAAATACAAAATCTTAAGTTAAACAAGGAAATTAACATGATGATTCGTTTGGAATATTTATCAGATGTTAACATCAATTATACAACAAGGCTATCAATGCACTTGATGTCTATGGAGATTAAATTTGTCAATAAAAATTCTGTGCTGAAATTGGCAGAAAAGCCTTAACTTCCAATTAGGAATACTCTTTATTAATCAACAAATCTCTGTAGAATTTACTGTGGCAAAAAAATAAGGTCATTTAATCACCTTAACCCTTCTTTGCATGATTTTTTTCTTTATTGGTGAAATAAATCAAGTTGATATAATTCATGTTCAAAATTAAAGGAAAAATGGTTAAAAAAATCTTAGTATATATTTATAGTATAAATTTAGCAAAAAA
>JAPDSC010080625.1:7223-26520 GCA_026290005.1 Latrodectus geometricus
TATATATATATATATATATATATATATATATATATATATATATATGTTGCTCTTATAAACTAAAGTACAAATACAGATTATATACGTGCAGTCATATACATCAAAGTTGTCCTGATAAAATGCTTCACAAGTAATATTGACTTGCAATTTAAAATGCTAGAATAAATAATATATTTCTACCTTTTAAATTTCTATTCACAGTTATTTCCTTTCCTCGTCTTGAATTTTAACAAGATTTAAAGCAATGTAATGTAAAAGAATATTACATTGTTTAAAGTTGAAGTTAATATTTCTGAAATAATGTTTTGGCATCAAAGGATCAGAATCGCTTCGAAAAATATCACAAGAATACCAGCAGAATTCACAAGTAGGTTTTGTAGGATTCAAGGAAGAATAGTAATGATATAGGAATGTGGAGAAGTTACTTTCTTCTTGTTATCAGCTTCAGACGCTGCGTGTTTTTAATACATAGGCATGACAGATGAATGCTCAGAATCAATCTGAAATTCTGACTTACATAAGGTTTTAGATATTATTAAAGAAACATGTAAGAAAAATTATGAATTTGATTTAAATCTTTAGATGTGAAAGAATGTTCTTTTTATTATTTTCATTGAGTAAATAATATGTCAGTAAACATGCTGCATATTATCTCTATATTATAAACATCATCTATTATAAAACATATCTAAATTTGTTTCTCTTCCTATCAAAAATTCTTTGAAAATTAAATCATGAAGAAATTGAGCATTAAAAATAAGGAAAGCATGTATGTTCAGGAATAAATAATAGCAAAATCAAAAAGGTATGTCATGTATGATTTAACTATTAATAATAACAAATTATTTATTTGAGAATGCATTTAAATTAATGATCAAATTCAGTAGTTGTTACTTATAATTTATTTAAATAACAAGGAAGGATTATGAAATTTTGATTAATTTTCGTATTAAATCATATCATAAAAAAATTGGATTTCTTAAGTTATTTATAATAATAACATGATGCTTGAATTTTACTGTGCAATAAACATTGGTATAAATTTCTTCGAATACTTTTTAAATTATCTTTACTGAAATACTTAATTAATGATATGTTTCACCGTCATTTTATATAAAAATTCATATAAATATCTCTTGTAATTTAGTTATATTTAAATTATCATTTAATATCAAATTATTGAATTTAAACATCAATAATGCATTTGAACAGTAGATATTATGTATAAATTAATCTGAGCAAATTTCTTTGGTACAATTTTTCATAATTCCTTCTTACTACAAAAGAGCATTTTGATTAGAGATTCAAGGATTTCTCATTTTCCTTATTGCATGTTTATCGCTGCTCAATAGAAATCTCTAGAAAAAACAGAAGTTTTTTTAAAATTTAAACGTTTAAAATAAAGGTTTTATATAAAGAAAGAATTAAATATTGAAAAATATTATAAGTATATTAACTGTATATAAAATTAATCAAAAGTACATAAGACAGATGATATATTTTGTTTTATATTATAAAATTATTTGAATAAAGGGGAAAATATATCATAATTTGTATTGCATTAATTCTGCCAGGAAATTAAAAATTTTTTATCAATGGAAATTATAAAAAGGATTCAAACAAAAAATGAATCGGCACATTTTCATTAAAATCAGTCATTATAAAATTTAAAAATGAAGATTTTATCTACTAAGCAAGAATACTTTATGTGAGCATTAATTTTATGTTAATACTTATATAATTCGTTTTCTGAAAATTTCGGTAGAAAAATTTCCTTTATTAAAAGAACTAAAAAGAAACACGATTTAAATTGCTTTTGAATCTTTGATCTCTTGTTGTTATTACTTATGCCACTTTACGAAGTCATTCCTAACCGTCAAGGGCATGGTTAATAAAGTAAGTAAGTTTGTCTTCCAATTTTGAAGGGAGCACTCCCATGCAAGGGTGGAAGTATGACTTGTTTCATAGATGACAGCACTATCTGGGTCTTCTAATTAAGAGATAGGAAGCCAGAAAAGAATCAAGGCTAATTCCTTACAGCCCCAAAGGAATCAAATTGGAAGGAGAATATGGAGGTCATTTCGACGAATACATTTTTAATGAGCCCCAGTCACCATTAGTGAACATGACAGATATTTGGATAGGCTAGGACTCGAATTCACTACCTTCCGGTACTGAAAACGAAGCCCTAATCAACCAGTTCACCGCAGCCCATCTGTGATCACTAAAATTGGTTCAATAGAATTGGCCCTTTAGCTTAAAATTTCCATAAATAAAGAATTTGTAATGCTAAATACAAATGGATAAATTTATCGGCTTTTATAAAACATATAAGTTGAAATTACAAAAACAATAATATTTCTTAATTCTATGAAAAATTACTCATTATAATAAAGTATGTAATTATATCATAATTTCAATAACATATTTCAATCACATGCGGTCAAATTTATAGATTTGATAACGATTATAAACAATAAACTAGGCATAAAGCCAATATATCATATTTTCTGCCTTTTTTTACCTTTAAAAATATTAAAGAACAACTGCGAGACTGAGAATATATAAAATTATAAAAGTAAGGTAAAAAATATAGGCAAAATTTTAAAATTTTACAATCCTTTTGATTAAAATAATTAAAACTAGTATAATATATAGTACATTGTTCTAAAAATAATTATAAAATATATAGACAAAAAATAATTCGCTCTAGATGTTATAAAATGTTTAACAAGTCTAAGAATACAATTATTTACAGGAAAAAATGATATACTAAAAAC
The DNA here is from genome assembly GCA_026290005.1 of Latrodectus geometricus. Lineage (NCBI taxonomy): Eukaryota > Metazoa > Arthropoda > Arachnida > Araneae > Theridiidae > Latrodectus > Latrodectus geometricus. The sequence goes on from JAPDSC010080625.1 coordinate 10,004, forward strand.
TAACAATTATCATCTATTATTACAAGCAAACTAAAGTAAATAATATTATACTAGCATGAAGAAAACTTTTTTCAGAAAAAGTTTATAATAATAGTTATCTTTTAATTAAACTAATTAATCAACCACTTAAAATATTACCAACAAAACCTACCATAATGACAAAAATTAATAATATTAGTTAATAAAATGCATTTCATTCAATATAAAAACTACTAGCTGAAAGTTACTGTCACATTTTTCAAACACCTGCAATATATATATATATATATATTTGATGTATGCTTTAAAATTATGAGAAACTCTGTTTCTTGGAACTAGTAAATCAAGAATAAGTAAATTGTTCTAGTATCCATTTTATTATGTTAAATTTTATTCCCGAGCAAAACAGTTCTTCTCAGCATAGATGAAATCTTATTCATAAGTTATGAATATTATTAATATTTGCATTATGCATAATTGTGCAGTTGCATTATGCATTTGCATAATTAGGAACATTATGAATTTCTTGCGAGTTACAAAAGTAAGGTATTTCATAAATATTGAGAATTTTTATTATTGTTTATTGTTTTTAAAGTAAATTTTTACAGGAAACTAATTAACTTGAAGCAGAATTTGTTTACTATTTAAAGTATACACATATAATGCTATTTGTATATTTTAAGAAATGATTTAAATTAATGATACTTCATACAAAAGTATTTCCTTTCACAAGAGGGAAGTAAAATATTTATGATTAAAGAAATAAACTATTCCAAATTATGCTCTTTAAGAGTTCAATTTACTAAAGTCAAAGAACTCTGAAAATAAAAGGAAAGTTCCGAAATTAAAGTACTTGTAATTCGCAGACATTCATTTCAGTAATTCGATTCCATTTTTCAAAATGATTAAAAATACCGTATTTAAGGTGCTTTGAAGTCCTTATTAGAAACTAAATTAAAATTTATCATTAGTTAATTTATTTTTAAAATATAAAAGTTTCATTTCATTTTAAACATTATTTTGAATTGGAGTTATGAATTCCAAATTTAATAAAATTATAGTATTCAACATTTAATTCTTGTTTCAAAATGATTTCTTCAAAGTTTTATATCATAGAAAAAAAAATTCATGAACATGATGAAGTTTTAATGTAGTAAGACCCAAGTTTTGCTTGCCAAAATATATAATTGTGAATTAAAATGTATAATCTTAAAATTAGATTTTTAAAGATATTTTTAAGACCATTCCAGTAATAAATCTGTTTTTTCATTGAATACACAGAAGTATGTCTGTTGATTTAAATAACATTTTTAATTAAATATAATTACCATACAATATATGGGCTGCGGTAGCCATTGCTCTCATTATCGGAAAGGGATGAGTTCAAATCCGGGCTTTTCCGAAGATGTGTCGTGTTCACTAATGACTAATGGGGCAAGTAAAATATTTCGTGGTCTAATTGTCCTCCATGTTTCTATTAGAAATCAATACCTATGTGGATATTTGGAACTAAGTCTTGGGTCTTCTCTGGCTTTCTATCTTTAAATTGAAACACCCAGATGGTGCTGCCATCTATGAGCCGAAATCAAACTATCACTTTCTTTGGGGGTGCTCTGTTCACAAAAACGGAAGACACCCTTTCAGATTTCCTTCGCCCAGTTCCTGACAGGCGGGCTTGATTTCGCTAATTTCTTATGTAACAACAATAATACAATATGCATTCTGACTCTTATAAATCTGTACTTCTCAACAAACATGAATTAGATTATATCACGTATTTACTGAATAATTAATATGATTATAAAATCTATTGGAAAAAAATTGAATTTAATAAATCGCATTATTTTTGTGAAAAATTAAAGACAACTGCAATTTTTTGCAATATTTGTTTGAATTTGAAACTGCTTTGTTTTATAAGGGAAATCAATTTCCACTGATTGTGACTCATTTTAACCGCTTCATTTTAAGAAAAGAAATTCTTAAAATGAAGTGGAAAAATCGATTCTGCAGAATGCTTAAGATTATGTTACATAATTTGAATGTCAGTTCTAAGAATAAATAGCTGCGAAATGTTATTGTGATTATTTTCATTTTAGTTGGTTTTAGAAATAAATTTAAATTGATTTGTAACCATCAATTCAATTTATGATAATAAAATGCAATAATAAGAAATAATAATGAAGAACACTCGACAAAATTAGATCATAAATACAAATAATGATCATGAAAAATATATAAGAAATAAAGATGTGAATATTTCTCTAGGAGTATTTGTTTTTCATAATTTTATATTGTTATGAAAAGCAAATTTTGAATAAATTTCGACAATATTTCTACATATTATGAAGTTCAAACTATCTTAATGCCATAATATGCAGTTCATAATATGGAGCAGAACTCCATAATATAGAGTTTAAGTAAATTTTAGTAATTATTAATAAAATTAAATTAATTATGTATTAAATTAATTAATAAATTAAAATTAAGTAAAGTTTAAGTAAATTATACTTTGATAATAATTTTATAAACAGAAAGAAACTTCCCAATTAAATGATTTTCTTTTTAAGTATTTATAAATTTTTAGTTCTGTAGTAGTAATTTTTAGTTCTGTAGTAGCTAATTTCTTAGTTCTGTAGTAACATTTTGAAGTTTTACTCAGGAAAAATTTTATCTTTAAATTTTACAGTTTTTGAATATTTTTTTAAATAAGTTTTCTATTATTAAAATACATTCAGTTGTTGTATTTAATCAAACTATCTTAATGCCAAATATTTTTTAAATGAAATAACACTGTATTTTATACAAGAGAAATCGGAGATATTATATTAGAAACTGAGCATTTTTGTATCATTCAAATTTTATCCTAAAGTTCAAATTAAAAATTCATCAAAAAGGAGCATTTATGTCAGATAATTTTTTGTAATATTGTTTAATATATAGGATTATTTACATATTATAAATATAAAATGTATGTATATAAAGCATAACTGTTAACAATGGATAATGAGTTTTGGATTTAAAATAAAATGTTACAAATTCATTATAGATTTATTAAACTTACTAAGATTCATCAAGGTTTTTTATTTCAAGCAAATTTCTCTTATTTCCTGTTGAAATTTCATTTAATAACAACTATATTCCCTAAGTTATTTTTCTTACTAACTAGGTTTTAATTAATTTTATATTTTCATGAGTAACTAAAAATACATCAATACAAAAAATAAAATTTATTCAAATTCGTTATATTTTTTATATGTAAATAAACTATTTAGATACATAAATTTATAATTCGTAAATAAAAATTATTGCTCTCTTTTTACACTTGAAAATGAATATAGAATTATAAAAAAATTGCCGATAGCTCAAAAATATATCGTTTATTCATCGATAATATTTGAAACAGTATATATATATATATATATATATACCAATAATAAATTTTATGTGATATAATTTTTTAAAAAATTAATATAAAATTTTAAATTTATTTTATTAAATTTTATTATCCATTTTATGAAAGACTAAGCAGTATTTTTACAGTAAGAATAACTATTTTTGTTCTTAATTAGTATACATAAATTAAAGTGTATTTTTATTATTATAAAGCTTTTAATAATTTTTAATGGAATATTGTTCTAAAGTAAAAAAAAAATATTTCGAATTTAAGTGTATTTTAAAGGGTATTGAGAACACAATATAGTTTATTATACTAATTACATCACTTTTTTTTTATCAAATTTGGTTGAAAAATTCCAAATATTATCCCTCTTTCCGAATGTTTTATTTGTACTTTATACATTGTAGTTCACATAAGATTAGAACGAATTTCAAAACTGTGGAAACATTTGTATCATTGATTTAGCTGTACCTATCTACAAATGACTGATGTCATGCATAGTATCAAAAAAGAACGTGTCTCTCTTTATGAAGTCAGAAATATTCCATAAATATTATTAGAAACATAAAAAAGGATCTAGTAACTAAGAAAGATTAATATAGAATAAGAATAGATAATTTAATAAGAAAGATTAATATAGCTGAACAACTTTGATTGAAAATATGTTCTATTTAATTCATTTTTAAGGCATTAGAGAAGATTTCATCTAAAGATGGTTATATAATATGTAATTTTATACTTTATATTAGCAACTATAGAACTTTAACAACATGCATCATTTATGCAAATATTTTGAGGGAAAAATATTTTACAAAATATCAAATTTAATTATTATCAAATAAATAGATTGTATAGCTTTTTAACACAATGTGATACTCTAAAAGATAATATTGCAATTCATCTAATGTCTTGACAAATAAGGTTCCTTTATTACTTTATCTGTAAATAATTCTGCTATTCTTGAAATACTCCTAATAGTAAATTATTTAAGTATAAGCTATCAAAGATATGCCTAATTAAAAAAATCACACTTTAAAATTACTGTTGTCGCAGAATTTTACATATAAAATATTTTCTTGCGATTTAAATTTGCATGCTGCGTAATTCGAAGAACTGGTCTTGCATTTTAATAAGGTTTTATTACTTTTTGAAGAAATGTAATGTAATTTCAGTTGTTGTTAAGATTACTTGTGATATATGCTGGCTTCCAGGTTGACATTATGGTTTCTGGTGATATATGAGGGCATTAACAAATAAAGCAGTAAGAAAATGCACTAAACATTGCATGAATGAACTACAAACATCTTTTGCTAGAAGTAATAATGAGAAAGTAAATAGAGTTTTTTCAGAGAAAATTGTTGTTTTCTTGATGAAATTTTATCCAAAACTCTTTCTTTGTTTTTATATAAAATTTTTATGTGTTATATGTGCATTAAGCTTGATTTCAATTATTTTATAAATTCTAAAATTGCAATATTCGCTTTAAAGGAAAGATTAAATTAACATAATAAATTATAAAACTATGCATTTTTTCGCTTTAATTTACATAAACTTTATTAACAAATTAGACAAATCTCTTAATAGAGTTTTATCAAAAGATTCTTTACATCATGTTTTTTAATGTCATGAACCCCATCAAGAAATTTGACTGACTATTAAATATTTAACTGGATCAATGTAAATGTTGAAAGATCTCAAACTCATTTATTACATTTATACTCATAACTTTTTATGAAAAGTTATCAAATACACACACACACACACACATATATATATATATATATATATATATATATATATATATATATATTAAACAATCAGAGAATATTATTTTAATATATCAAAACGATAGAACATGTAACCAGTACACAATATGAAGTTTACAAAATGAATTTTAAAGTTTCAGTCACTTAAACAATTACGAAAAAACGAAAAAACTCACAATAATTCAATTTAAATGAAATACCAACATGGCCAGCTTTATCAGTGGATGTTGAACATATTGATATGAAGAAAAGCCTTACTTCCTGTATATACGTACATAAGTATGAAAGCACGGACGTAAAATTTTACATACATAAATTACTTACCTTTTGCACCAATAGTTTTTATAGTTTTAAATTTAATAGAAATTCGGTTTATCTAAATAAATAAAATAACCATTAATATAAAACATAACAAAGGTTTACATGTTTAATAGCAAATTAAAATTATAATGGAAAATTTAATTATTCAAAACAAATAATTACTATTAAATTATGAGTGTTGTTGTTTTAATTTACCAACATATATACAGTTTTTTTTCTTAAACTATACACCTGCATAAAATTATTAATAAAAGGGTATTAGTGTATTGCATGACTTTTTACTTAAAAAATTTTAAAAAATAATATATTATAATTAATTAAAATATTAGGGAAAAGCTTGACATTAAAATATTATAATGCATAAAAATAAAATATATAATAATATTAGGAAACGGTATCACATTTTAACTTGTTTTAGAATAAACTTTTTATAATAAGAAAAATTGTTGAAAAATGGAATACTTTTTCATTCCTTTATTGGAAAAGTCGAACTTCATCTATGAATTGTTAATGTAAAAAATTACTTAGTCAGATGGTTTTTAAAGTTTTACGTTTGTATATTAAAAATGATTGAATTTAGATAAAAACGTTTTTTATCAAGATATATTTTCAGTTATAATCTAACTTTTATTTTATATTTAATATTTGATTCCTTTTTTTAAGGATTTTTTTATGTAAATATTTGTTTCCTAGAAATTTTTATTTTAAGAAAAAAGTTGAATATTTCATTTGATCAATTAATGATTAATTAATGTGTACTCAAGTGTGAAATCTCAATATTACATAAAGTAATTTAATATTTTTTTTTATTTGACAAATAGTTTTAACACAAATACTGGAATTTCCAGAAAATTAACTTGTATTTCAGTTCACACATTGATTAATTTTAGTGATTTCCTAAGTAAAATTTTTATTGATAGGTATACATTTACACAAAAAGATGCCTGAATAAATTTTATGCCATTTTTTATATTTACCCAGTCTCAGTATTCTGTAAACCTCTGATTTTACTTTCATGTTTTCTTTTAAAAATTCAAATAAGTTTAAATGTATTCTTTTTTGAATTTATTCAAAATAAATGCTTTGCCTTTGTTAATTTTAAACCATATTTTATTACCTATACAATTTAATTATGAACCAATATAATTTGGAAAAATGTCGTTTAACAAAAATTATGAGTATTTGTATTAGTATTTGCAAGATATTAATCAATATGCACTTTCCTGTAAGATGAAACTTGCTCAATGAATGTTACACAACAATTACAATGATTCATATGCTGATATTTAGTTATAATTTTTTTGTTGATAATTTCATTCTTTTAGTGATTTTAAACTAAACCAACGCACAGTCTAGTTTAAGTAACATTCATAATTGATTTGAAAAGTATGAGAAAATAAGTGTTTATGTATTTTAAATTTTATTAGTTCCAATTATTGCACACCATGGCTTACTAATATCTACTAAAATAGGAAACTGCAACTTTCTTTACAATCATTTCTTCATGGTCTTTATACGAAACGCATTACAAGTGAGTGCATGTAAGGAAAGAATTTTCCTGCCAGACACAAATCCATAAAAATGTTTTTCTCCGTTTCTTAAATCATTTTTATACCCATTTTTCGATTTCAAACAAAATATTTTTTGGTATTCTCTGAGAATACAAAGTTGTTGATATGAATTGTCTACAGTGTCATTTTATAAATATTAAACGTCCCATCACGAATCCGAATAAATGTAACCTGACGAAATAAGATACATGAAGGTGTTTGGATGTCCCAAACAAAACATTTATTTTCATGCTTACAATGTATAAATTTAAAAACATCTTCTCTTATAAAATTTTATACTTCAGATATTTTTTATGCATTATTATAAGAAATATTCAACATTCTTTGCAGAATTTATTTACAATTAAGATATGGAGTTGTAAATTTGAAACTAGAAGTTTATGAATATTGCTTTATTAAACAAGGATTCGAAAAACAATGAAAATATCTTTCGAAATTTTATGTTTACTTCGTACATTTTAATTAACATATATATTATGTTTTATGCGTTGATCATGCTCTTTCGCTAATGAACAAGTATAGTTTTACAACTAAAATTACTTATCATGGTCCAATACCTTACAGCTCATTAATGGAGGATTTCGCATCTTCCTATCTTTCTTTTTCACTGGATTGGATATTTGAGGGTAATCACTACCTCGATATACTTAACATGCCATAGTCACATTTTGTGAGCGCGATGATCTTTAGCCAGACCCATGATTGATTTCGTTTACTTAGGATGGCAAGGACAAATCTGTACCAACTGAACTAACACGGCTCTCATATTCAGATTAGGCTTGGGATTCTATGTCAACGGAAAAGTTCAAGCTATGCATGCTATGTTAATTTTTTTTTAATTTCACAAATATAGTTGTCATTCAGTAGTCTGTAGATCAGATTGTCTGTAGGTCACAACTCTTTAGGATTTAAAAATGAGTATATTGTGCAGGACAAAGTCACATTTTGTAAATCAATAAATTAGAATGATATGCTATTTGTCTAAAATACATAACAAATGCAATAACCTTTCATTTTCATCAATAAAGGGAAGTACACATTTTTGGTACCATTTATCATTTATTGAGATTCACTTCTGTATTTTTTAATCAATAAGCATTTTTATTGCAATTAATATTTGAAATATATTTGTTTTAGCTTTCTTTTATAGCATTTGTGCACTTGTTAGTACAAATTAGAATTTTAACTCCCTGTTAATACCTTAATCGTAATTTCCATGCATTTTAACATTACAATTTATTCAAATTTTAGATATAGATTTTTGAAATATTAATTGTATGTGATTTATGTTGTACATTTCTATTCTCAAAGAGAAAAAGAGCTCTAAGTTTATAATACAACGTTCCGCTAGGAATTATGTACTTACTTTGATATTAAAATTTCAAAGTTTCTCAGATAGCAAAAAAGTTGTGGTGAATTATCCTCTATTTGTTTTCGACAGAAATCAAAATATTAACACAATATAATATTGAAAACAAAACTGCATATAATATTTACATATTGTTGAATATAGACTGATATAACATCATACATTCTAAAATTTAAAAAGTTATCTAGCTATATTTAACAATAAGAATCATTTAATATTTGCATGGACCACACTTTTTAATACAATTTTTTCTTCAAGTTTATTTTTATAGAACACTTTTAGTACAATCGTACAAACTATTCTAAATTGATATCATTAAATTTCATTGAGAAGTAAATTTTAAGATCAGTTAATGGTCGAAAAGTTTTGACATTTTTTAATTTCGCAACATCTACATTTCTTTATTTTTATGCATTAATCATTTTGAGCTAATTGGAAATTTTTAAAGTTTCTTTCAAATCTTTTCTAAGTTAAAATGCGTTATATTTTATATATGAATAATGTAAATTAGAATCATATTTTAGAAATACTACATTTTTTATTATAAGTGAGACTTGGGAAAGCTAACACTTAATTCCATGAGAAATTTCAATTAAAAGAATTTTTGTATTTCGTGACTTTTGCATCTACCGGTTTGATTATTTTTATGGCTTTAAAACTAAAATTATAATTTTATTATAAGTCTTGTTTATTCTTACATTAAATAATTGGATTATGTGTATAAGTTATTCTTAAATTAAAATGTCTATTCCCATGTTAAGTGTTAGATTTTAATTATTTTTATTTAATATATGTCATTGCTTAAATTTCTTTTACATTTTTTAAAATATTCTTTATTCTCTTACTTCGAATTGCTTCAAATTGTACATCGAATAATTTTAAACATTATTTTTTTATCTTAAATCCTCTAACTATCTTAAATCTTAAACTAACTTCAATTAAAATGGCATAATATCATGCCAAATCAAGCAAATATTTAATAACTATTATGCATGAAGACGACAAATATTAATTAATTAATAAAGAGATAAATATTTGACAACAGAAAAATTGTTTTCTTTTTACTTTTAGCTGGTGTGAAACATATTGACCAAAGGAAAAAAGAAAAATTATGATTCAAAGCCGAGAAGATATGTTCCAACAATTTTCAGTAAATTATCTGAGTACAAGGATGTATACTTATGACTTCGTTGAAATTTAATTTCGTTAATATATAAATCTAGTTGTGTAATCATTTCTCTACTGCCTTTTTATTAATTCTAATAAGAATTATTATAAAATATTCCTCATGGAAGTTTTTCTAAGTTTTAATTAAAATAAAGTTTTTCATTTAATTCAGTTATAAATTTCATATTGTATACTTAGAATGATTTTAATATTTATATCAGTTTCGTATTAAAATATATTTCTTTCATACAATAATCAGTAAAATTTCATGATTAATTGACATTGACAACTTACAAATATTAAATTTTTTACAGTATGTTAAAAATAATATCACGCAATCACAAAGAATTCTTCTTAAAATTCATAAAATAAAACAAAACTTTTAAGAACGCCAACATTTCTGCAACAAATTCATATTAGAGTAGTGATAATTTCGTTCATAACTTTAATGATGTTAATTTTATTATTAATCTTTTTTTTACTATAAAAAATTGAAGATTAATAAAGAATTACCAGAGATTTCAATGCAAAATTCCCTGCAACCTCTTGAATAAGAGGCAAACATTTCTTGAAAAACCCATAACATAAATATCTTTCTATTATTTTAATAAACAACAGATAAATTGTAAAAATTTTGACAGTGTCTGAATGTGTTTCCATGCATAAATTATATATCCTATACGTAATTAATTTTATATTATAATATAAAATATGTTCATCCCTTCAATAATATTTATATTTTCCCTAACACTTCCAAAACTGTAGAATAAATATGAGTACATACGGGCAAGGTTAAGAAATGTAATTTTATAATTATTGATATTCTGATAAAATATAGTTTTAGAGGTAAAAATAGAATTTTATGAGAATAATTTTTGTAAATAGGGATTATTGTCTCTTATTGTATTTCACGTAATAAAAATTATAAAAAAAATTGGAACCAATATTTGGACTTATGAAATTAATTTGATATTATTTTATGGATATATATGAGCGGTATATATAATATATGTAGTGGCTTATAAACATATGTATACGCGGTTTTTTGTATCTAAAAAATCATATTACCAAAGATTTGATGAAAATTTCAGAAATAATCTGCAAGGTCAAATGTGTGGAGAATTATATAACATTCTCACGTATTGTGTAAGCATAAATAGTTGGATACAATTTTAAAGTTTTACAACACTTCGAAACTTATAGGACAGTTTTCACGAGAGACAAAACAAATACGTGATGTTCATACTGAGCAGCGTTTCAAAAATAAGATTTTCCTGCATTTTGCCACTTGCGCATGTAAATGAATTCATTGGATTACTTCATAATAAATTAATTAAAACCTTTTAGATAAAGTAAAAACATTTAAAGTTTTCTCTCTGATTTTTTTCAGTGTCGATCAGGGATTAGTTTCTTTTTAATTCCAGTCATTTATTTAAAAGCTAATTCTAACAAAACAATTAAGTTTAAATCCAAATTTTTATAGTTTATAAATCTAGTTTTGAATAAATCTTAATTTACTTAAAGGAAAATGTATTTCTTTTATCTAGTTCACCTCCTATTAGTAGATTTTGATGTTTAATCATACATGAAGCATATAATTAAAATCAGAACATTTTGAAAATATTTATATGTGAAGACTTTGGTTATGTGTGAAAATGTTTTCTCTATAATAAATTGAGTTCTCTGTGAAGAAATATTAACATAAAGGTAAACATCATCTTATAACAAATATTAGTACGCTCTAATATAATCTGTTAAGGAAATTATTTCGTAAATCTTCTTCAGATTTAATATTCTTAGAATATTTCATTTAATAAAAATAAATATGATTAATAAAATAAGTAGTAAATTAATTTGTTTCAATTAAGTCTTAAGTTTAGAGTTGATTATAATGTATCCTGTTAATATATAATATTTTAATTACTATTTATTTAAGATAAGGTCATTTTACATTTGCTATTATTGTTTTTTATCTGATACTGTGTTCTTTATAATTGATTATATTGTGTATTCTATTTATTCAATAATCGAATGTTCAAGAAAATAATATTCGTAATTGAATTTTTTAAAATATGCAATTGAATGATATTTTTAATTGATTTTTCAGTTGATTTTCAATTATTTCACCACATAATTAAAAAAATAGTACTAACAATAAAATTTATTTAAATGTATTTTAAATATATTTAAAAATATCAAATTTATCTTAGTAGATAATTTGTAGTAAAGTAGGTGATGTACGCTCATCAAACTGCTATAATTTCATTACATAGTTTTAACAGCAGAAATCAAAAAATTGTTTATGATATTCAGTTTCATAAGTGAAACATAAGTTTTTTATTACTAGAAAACTAAAAATATCATCAATTACTTTTACACTCTAAATTATATAACTAAATCAATGTATACCATCAGTGTTCCCCTGCAAAAAATAGTTTAATATTTAGATTTGTTTTTTCTAGTTACCAAGTCCTATTAAAAAAGCTCTTAAGGGCATGAAAATTATTTTTTAAATGAAATTAAAACTAGTTCCTTTTGTAAACCACACATATTTAGGTTCATTAACATAACTACACTATAATTTTGAGGTCCCAGAATTCAAATTCTGTGGGCAGAATTTTCATATTACTTAATAGCAATTTATGGCCTTATTTAGAGTAAGGCTTTAGCGAGCTTTCGTTTAATGGTATCATATGAGTACTTCATGAAGTAACTTAATATTTCATGAATTTTCAATGAAGTCTCCATTAATGACAGTGATAAAGTAATTTTAGATACGTTTTCAAATATGAAATTTTCAAACATTTTTATTGATTGAATGATTGATAAGTTAAAGAATGTGCTTAATAGAAAATTAAATACAGTATAAAAATATCAAGACGCTATCAACTGCATACAAGTATATATAGTCACACAGGTTTCACAGATAAAAATCACAGAAATTCTGTTAAATGCTATTTACCATCGAGTTTAATAAACTGACTACTGGAGGATACAATCTCAAAAGATTACTAGGTAATTCCTTCATCTGTTTGACTAGAAAGTTACAGACTAAATTTATGTACTATTCAAATGTATTATTATGTTATGTACTGATGGATATATATCTCCATTACATTGTGAACCGAATATACAAATATGATTTATTTGATAACATAATGTTAAAACATTTTATCAAAACGTTGAGTATAGCCATGCAGTATCTAATACATTAATATATATTAACTTTATATCAATATAAACCTACCTTTTTTTAAAAAAACGTAAAAATAGCTACTTTGCTGGCTGTTTTTTTGTAACTCTATAATGATATTAATTTAGATTTATGTAAACAATAAAATAAAATTTCCTTTTTTGTCTCAATAAAATTAATGCTATATACATACAACTATTGAGAAGACTCATAATACAATTTTGAGATATACCAATGTAAATTTAATTTTTTTATATTTCCCAAATAATTATTCATTTTACTAAATTTGATAAACACACAATCATAGAAAAAGATAAAAAAAAAATCAATTTGCTTAAGTGACCAAAATAATTTGCTGTTTTATAAATTAATATTGCACTCATCAATATAAAACAAGTTAGCTAAGAAAATTTATGCTTTTAAAGTCGTTATAAAATTAAAAATACTATTAATTTCATATCTATCATGTTTCATGAGTAATGTTTTAATTAAATAAATAATCTAACAGGAAGTATAAAAACATTTTTCATGGATTATAAATTACTTATTCATGGAAAACTGAGATTCATAACATTCTATTGAATGAACTCATAAGAAAATAGATTCATAAATAATGAGTGGTACTATTTTTAAATTATATTGATTTCTATTTCTTTTGAAGAGCATAAAATTCATATGTTTGATTAATTTAATTTTCAATAAGAATGTATAACTTGTGTTTTATAGGATTATATCATAAGTATAAAAGAATACAAACGTATTTTTCGTTTTTAACTTATTTATATTTATGCTTTCCATCTTATTAATAGAGTCTTCCTGCTCTATTAATAAAAACCATGAAACAATCCCATAATAACACTTCTTACTTTATTTAGAAGCAACAAAAACATTTATTTTTTACAGTTATTCTAATGGACTTAACTTACATAGTGTCCTCATTTTGTTTAGTAATACTCACAAAATTTTTTTAATTTTTTATAGTTTTATAACTGTTTACATCAAGATATTTCTTTAAAAAACATGATATATTCCTTAAGCCTTATGTTTCTTTAAAAGATACTCTTTTAAAGAAATATGAGGTAAAAACAAATTGAGTGCTTTAAAGATTACTTCAGAAAACTACCAACTAAAACTATCCTATCTGTTTTTATATTCTGTAATATCTTATTCGTACATACACTTCTTGGGTTAAATCTATATTTTATATTGTTTTATAAAAAAACACATTTTGTTCTTCTACTAAACAGTTACAGTTACAAAACAGTTACTATTTGTTCTGACATTAGGTTGCTCTATTTATCTTTTTAGGTCCAAGAAGCAATGAGTAGATAAAGCTATAGAGAACAGTGTAGTAAAGAAATTTATTTTTAAGATTATTGTTCAGATTCTATATGTCAAAAATAAAAGAAAACTAAATATATAGGTTTATTGTAAAAATATATTGAGAGTATTTCCATATTTGATTTGTCTAACTTTCCTAAATAATAACATTTTAACAACAAATAAATGTATTTATAGATATCAATTATCTATACATGTGGGTAACTTTCTTGAAAGCAAACAGATGCTTCTTTTTCCTGGTAAAAGCTGCTTATTATTAATTTCAAACAATGATGGAAAAATATATATAAGAGTGTAACTGAAAAATAAATATTAAGATTGGTAAATGATACACCTAAAATTTGCTGTATTGCAGTTTTAATGTTATCATATAGGTAAAGATATTTAATTACACAATAAAAAGGGAGAAAATCTATACATCATTTATTATTCACCACATCTATAATATGTTCTAACAAACTTAAGACATCTGATTAAGTTTTCTTACCTTGTAAACAAATTGAATAACAGGAATGCAATAAATAGATAAAAAAAAGATCAAATTTCCAAGTGGCAGTTCATAAGTTAGTTTTTATGATAAGATATATATGAAAAAATTTTTAAGAATTAATCAAAAAATTGTAATTAACAGTTAAAAACAACTGTCGAAAATACATATATTAACTATGATCAATTTATAAAATAACCATATTTAAACATATCCTTCAAATTCACAAGGGAAACTGATATTGGTAAAATAATTTACATCAAATTTATATGTTCTCATTTTCAATTTCCTTAAAAAAGTCAAATTAAATGCGTATAGAAGTTTTTTTTAAATAATAGAATCAGTGAATCTAAAAGATTTAATTCGTTGGAATTTAAATAAAGTTTTTTGTTTCTTTAAGAGAAGCTTCGAAAATAAGATAAAACTGTTAATGAAAAAATAATATCTGTATTGTAGATTAACTGCACACCATATTATAGAAGGATCACCACTCCTTCATATAAAAAGAAAAAAATGTTATAAAAAACGTTGTAAAAAATGAAATAATAATAAAAATAATTAAAATTATTTCCTCTTTCAATGTAACATTATTTCATACTAAAATGTAATATTTGTCTAACGCTCATATTTGCAACTTAAATATAAAACAATGTGTTCACAATAAATAAGTAAATAAAATAATTTTTAACACATTCCCTTATTTTTTCCTAATTACAACCACTTTATTCTTTTTTTTAATTTGATATACATTCATATATTATCTCAACCATGTAAAAAAATTTTATACTATTAGAATTATCATTATATAAATAATTGTTAAACTATTGCAAAATAAATTTCACATTTTCAAATATACAACCAAATTTAATGAAAACACCTGCCAAGTCACAATATTATATATTTGAATGAAAGCTTATGTTTAATTACAGTAACTTATTTAAAACTTTTAAAATTAAAATTAATAAAAACCTTACTTTTGCAATTATGCATTTATTCTTACAGTTAAGTTTTATATTTAAACAAAAAAAAATGTTTCTACTTGTTTAATAAGAAATGCAGAGGGAATTTCCTTCTTATAGAAGATTAAAAAATGAAATCTTTATTTTTATTAAAATATAATGATGTCCTTTAATGAGGCTGGAATGCAAAGAAAAAAAAATTAAGTTTTAAATTCTGAAGTCAGATCGCTTTCTAAATGTAGTTAATTGAATATGAAGAACTTTTTGATTAAGTCTTCGTATCACAAATTAAAAAGAAAAAATTCTTTGATATTCGGAACATTGTTAGTAAAATTTGGGAATTTTCTGTATTGAGAACATAATTGTGTGTGTGGATGTTTTAGAAGATTAAAAGAACAATTTAGTGTCTATTCTTGTAGCTAACAGAGTAATTAAGCTCAGCTTCTAGCAGAAAAAAGAATAAAATTTATATAAAATTATTTCAAAACTCAATTTAGCTATTAAATAATATCGTACTTTAATTTATTGAATTTAATCTTTTTGTACAAATAACAATTTTTTTTGTTCAACCACAAATTAAGTATTTAAAATACAAAAAATCTTGAAAATATATTATAGTTAAGACCTATGATATGAAATTATATTGAAATGATGCATGCAATTATTATATCATACATGAAAAAAATAGGCTCTTAAAATTATCATCTTTAATTTGGCATTTTATACCATGAATTGTGCTTGCATTATCTGTTTAAATATTTTTAAAATGCAAAGGTAAATTAACCCACATTAAATTAATTATTAGCTAGAATGTAAATACAGGGGAAATTAATGAGAAATGAATATATGATATCACAAGTTGTAATTGCAATATCTTAATTCTTTTGTTTTCATTGAATTCATTCAAGGATGCGATAATCATTATTAATTAGTTTGACACATTTTTGTGTAATTATTGCTTTACTTT
>JAPDSC010080625.1:41520-53317 GCA_026290005.1 Latrodectus geometricus
TAAAAATTTCAGTTATGATAAGTTGAAAACCATTATATGATTTACTTCATTGATGTGATTAATTACAATTTTACTTTAAAATTCAATATTTCAGTATAGAGCAGGGTTCGCCAAACGTTTTTGGTCATTGCCTCCTATATAATTTTTCAGAATCTCCATAGACCTCCACAAAGGTAATCTTCTGGTAATTAAAATAAAACTATATATTAGTGTAAACATTTAATAAATCAGAAACAGTAAGTAAAGTAGCTACAGATTTTTTACTTCTTAATGAGATGAGTGTGCTTGGTGTTTCTTGGCAAGGTTCTCTATATTTGGTTCGAAATTAGTCAATTTTAACCGTAAATCCCCTCGAAGCTCCACATTTAATTTATTTCTGTTTTAAGTTAAAATTGAATTAATGTGACTGCAACCGGCTTCAACAATTGTACGAACTTGGAAACACCAGCATAAATGGCTGAGCCATTTCGTAAAGTTTCAAATATTTTTGCTTTATATTTATATTAGTCCAAAATTTATGTATTGTCAAATTTTTAATATGCGGTTTTGCTTCAAGATTAGACAATAGTTCAGCAAGCCCATCTTGTATGTTGATGTAGACGTTATCAATTTGCGCCGAAATTGGCGCAATAATCCAATCAGGGATGTTGATGTTTTCCAAATCAACAAAGCGCAGTTTAACAAAGTGCAAATTACAAACTGGTCATAAGGTCAAGTTGTGACGTCACGGTATATATACGTAAACCCATAAGGAAAAAAGGGGCAGATTGTTTTCTGATTTATTATATTATTTTCTATAAAGAATATAATATTAAGTCAATTATTAAAATATTTTAAATTTTTACTTACGCAGTTAGATATGTCTTATTTGCGTATTAAGAACTGTTTTTCCTTCGAGTCTTAATAGACTCCCATTCGATCCTTTGGGTCAGATAGACCCCTACTGTTGTTAAATAGACCCCTAGGGGTCTATATAGACCACATTGGTGACCCCTGGTATAGAGGAATAAATAAATCAAATAACTGAAAAAATATTGCCATATATATTTATTTAACTTGAATAAAAGGAATAGAACTAGTTTCTTAAAAACATTTAACAATGAAATTTTGCACACACAAGTTTCCGGATTTTGAATAGTGATCCATTCACTTCTAGTTATTTGCCTAAGGGAGAAAAATAATAATATATTCATTTATAACAGAAAATATGATATGGAACCAACATTACCATTGTTTATTTTGTAACATAACTAACAGAAATATATTGCAACTATTAAAACTATTTTCTATAATCAATGATTATGAATTTGATTGTATAAAATAATAGTTTCAAGAAATTTCATTCTATACATCTCATTTGATAATTACAGCTCACTTAATATATACTCACACAACTCTAACAATAATTTTAAATGTTCTTAATAGCTGCAGAATATTTCTTTCAAAGTATTTCGTTCAGATGATATACATTAATAAAAAATTTCTTGAGTTAAATCTGTTCACGTTTATATCAATGTATACATAGGAAACATTTAAATGTTTATTGAAGCAATACATTCACCGCAGCGTGTAGAGAAGTTGGGATAGTACACTAACATTTGCTTTGAGAAAAACATTTCCTCAATCTGATTACTAGTTTGAAACCAAGATTTGTGTTGATTCTCCATTCTCTTGCACGATGCACGAATAACATTTTTACTACAACAATTAATTAAATAAAATGAACAAAATGCTAAAGATAAACAGATTCACCTCTAACATAAAGTAACTATTTTAAATCAAGCACCAATATTTAAAAATAATGATAATACACTTTCTTTGTACATCACAAATTCTATTTTGTAAACATTTATTACTCTGAAATATTGAGGAAACATAAAACTCAATAAATGCTAACAGCATTCGAGACATAATGTTCATCATAAAAAATATTTCATAAGTCTTCATTCTAGTAAATCTTTCACCATAAAAAGTTTACAAAATGTAAAAATTATTAATTTATCTTAATATGCATTTGATGCTTTAATCATTTTCAAAATTTTCTATTTACTTCGTTGGAGAAACAATCAAGAAGGGAATTCAAAATTTTTCAAATATTTTAAATTAATTTAATCCCATTCAATTATCAATTAATTTATTAAAGATGCTAATTGTGTCATTAATATGTATTAAATAATGTATAAATACATCATTAAGCAATGTTTAAAAAAGCATAAATCTTTGCTGTTAAAATAAAACTTGAAAATTTCCATTTTTCTTAAAAAGAAAAACTACAAAGAATCATAATTAATATTATAAGCAGATCTTGTGCAAGAACTTCGATGTAAATTACATTACGTTTACAAAAACGCAGCATATTAATTTTTGAATAATTTACTTTGTTTTTGTAAAATAGATGCTTATTTCAATTTTTGATTATACGGAAAGAAATGAATGGATACTGATTGTTATCAAGCATGTGATTCAAAATTACATACATATTAAAATGCTAAAAATCAGATGACGGTCTTTTTCTGAAAATTATAATTCAAGTTATTACCTACTTATACGTATACAGTATTTTCCTTTATTTCTGCAAAAAGAGAAGAATATTATAAAATAATGTAATTGAGAGAAAAAGAATTATAAAATAAAAAAGAGAGGATGAAAAAGGATAATTTCAAAATTTGATTATAGAACCACAAAAGTTAATGAAGAAAATATTTTTTAAACAATATTTTTTTTTGTTAGAATGACATGTAACTAAATGTTTTTGCAATTTTTATGAAATATTTTTCTTGAAGTGAAATTCATCATTTATGTATGTGAATTTTAATTAAATAATGTAACTTGTACTTTGAGATCTCTACTTTCTATTATGTCTGTTCATTAATTTTTAAAACACCGTAATTTAAATTTAAAATTACCTTTTACTACGATGTCTTAATCATGAATAAAATAAAATAGCATTTCTGTGGGATGTAAAAGATTTGTAATTTTTGTGACATTATAGCCTACAATTTTTAAAGGGTTGACAATTTTAAAGTATTGGAATAATATTTTTAAAACAATGAATGCTTGTCTGTAAATCATTCATGTATTATTCATAAATTAAATATTGCTGAATTTAAAACATTTCTGAAAGATGGTTTAAAAAATAATCAGATACAAGTTATTTTAAATATACTTCAATTTCAACTGTCTATTAACTATTATCGTAAATAGTCTTATACTTAATATTTTTTATTAATTATTCCTAACAATGTTCCATAACTATTATTCTTTCATCATTAAAACAATCTATCTTATATTTAGAATTTTTTTATAGTAAGATGTCGAAATTATGAACTGTATAAATAACATTTCTCTTAAATGCAAATATGTGAAATTTTAGTTATGTTACAGGCAATAATATTTGATGTTTTGAAAACCTTTTAGTACTGAAATAATATTTTTAAACAAAACAGTATGTACATGTTTGTATGACCTATTAATGACTTCATTAATTATACATTTTCATAAATGTTTTTTTTAAATATTGAGATATAAATTATTTTATGTTTAGTTCAGTTTTAAAGTCTACTAACTATTTTCATAATTAGTCTTACATTTAAAAAATGCAAATAATATGTCAAGAACTATATGAAACTTACATGAACTTTTCTTCAGGTTTGGAAAAATAACAAAAAAACTCTTGATATTTAAATATAATGATATAGTTTAATGAAGTTGTAGTGCGGGATTACTGGTTTCGTAATTTGAGTCCAAGATCATTTTTCTGCCTCAATTTATTTTATATGAAGAACATTTGAAATTACTATATGTATCAGCGAAGCAAGAAATAATATATATAGTCTTGCATTTTCCTTTTAATGAGAAAACTTTCTAACTTTGAAGAAAAATAATTTAGATGTACCATATTTTCTAAGAGTTGAGCAAAAAACACCTAAATTAAGGATAATTAAGCAAAGTAATAAGTTCTAAAAATTATCATATATTAAAATTTGCGATGATAGTTTAAAAAGAAGGTTTTTTCAAAATTTTTAAATCTGTTCTTAAATGACATTTTGTTAAGGCTCTAGTGTAATCAAGAAGTATTCATGAAAAAAATCAAAGAAAAATAAAGCAATTAATTTTCATTTCTTTGCTATCAGAATTATTTATTTTAATTAAAAATAAATTCTGTCTACTAAATCTTTAAGCAGAATTTCATTTACAATAGAAAGTCTAAATGAAATAAAAAATCATCATGAAAAAACAACATAATATTCTAATATTTTATTTGTCTTTTGTGAAGTGTATTATACAGATGAACGTGACAAAATTTTAACAATGCTTCATTAATTTTGTTAGAAAGATAGTTAAACAATGTATTTTGTCAGTTTTAAAAATCGTACGGTTGAAAGCTAAATTTGCTTTTGTGCTAATCTAAGTCCAGTACTTAAAAACGTGTGCTAAATATTACACCAAGAAGTCAGTAGTTTACAAATCATTTAAAAAATATTTTTTCTGATTCTGTGTAAAACTTATAGATTTTTTTTATTTCCATATTCTCAGAGTTTATAACAAATATTTTAAGCTTGGTATCTTAATGTCTATCACATCGTGTTATTTTAAAAAATATCGTCATTTTTTTGACGTAGCAGAGTTAATAATAGCTAAAATGTGATAAAATCGTTGCTTATAATTCGAAAAAAAATTTTATAGAATAAGTAAAAACACGTTTAAAAAGGTAACCATTTAAATGAAAATATTCGTTTTACGAGGTGATTATAAAAACAGCAAAGCTTACACTACTTAAATTTTACATTTAGTTAAATTTATTGAGGTATTTAAATTAAATATTAAGAACTAGATAAAAAGACATTAGTGTTTTTTTTAATTTATTATAATAATAATTTACTTTTTATTTCGCTTTGTAATCGGTTAATAAAACTGTATTGTTTTAATATTTATTTAATAAGAAATTAAAGTAAATTTTAAGAATCGATACCAATTTTTTAAGTTATTAAAAATAAACTAATTTTCCTAAGTTTCATTAAAATTGATAATTAATGCACATGAAGATTATAAGAAAAAATATCAGTTTATTTTAAATGACAATAAATTATATTACTCATCATATTATAGTATGCTCAAAATCGTTGCTTAAAATCATTTATCATTTCCAGAGGCTAGCTTTGATAAAATAAATTTCCAATGAAAAGATAAATTTAGTTTTGTGAATTAAAATATCAAATACAATCCATGAATTCATTTACTTTAAGTTATAATGTACTTCAAAAAATCAGTTAACTAGTTTCTGAGAGAAGAAATGTGTTGAAGTTTACATTATAAATAAATTCCACTATTGAAATTTGGTACACAGAACCAAACTATTTAAACCCTTAATTTAAATATATTTATAATAAAGTTTACTTGACATATACATCATTTTATTTAAATGGGGATAAAAATTTATTTGCAAAAAAATTTTGATAGGTGTCTATTAAATTTATAGAGAAATATTATACATTATAAACTCACTTCTAGTTGGAAGTTGTGTTAAACGTTAGAGAAGGAAAATAGTATTTAAGGATTATTAGTAAATTTTTATTTGTTATAGTTATCATTAAAATCATGGGTTGTCCATGTAATCTTTTCAAAACTAAAATGTTAAAAATAAAATTGCACACAATTTATAAAGTTTAACAAAAAATACATTTTAACTTATTCAACATATTTTAATTTATTTATATTTTAAATGAAATTATGTCTTAAAAATTAATTTCCACAAAATTAAATTTTAAAAAGTTGTTATTTCATTTAAAATAAGATATATACATTAAAGTATGTTGAAAATACTCGAAAATATATAAAATTGTGTTCCAACTTTAACGTTTTGAGCATTTCTTCCTTTATTCAAGTTAACGCTATATCTTTTTGAAAGTTTATCTTACTAACAAAGAAAAACAGTTTGTTGATTTGTTTATAAGGCTTGCAAATTAGTAAAGACAATTTTTAAACGTTTTTCTTAGTAAACATGAATAATTTGAAAATAGGGTTAGTTAAAAAAATTCTTTTTGTCCCAATTTTGTATTAAGTAACCTATTTTGTCAAAATTATCCTTTAGACTTAAATTATAGGCCTTACATCTACATTTATGAAAGCACATTTTTTTTCGAAAATGTTATTGAAAAAGATTTACTCTAACCTTACTTAATGTTACCTAAATGTACATAAGAATGTAATGTTGATTTAAAAAAGTATAAAAGAAAAAATAATAGTCATCAAAGAGGAAAATTCATTTTTATTTTTCATGATAATTTTAACATTGAGTAAAAACGACATAGCAGATAAATTACCAAACAGCATGAAAAAGTCACCTTATTGGTTTCCATTGCCATTAACTAACTATAAGTTCAGAAGAATTTATAATGAATTATTTAAATAGGTAAAATGTTGTCTAATGTTTTACATCTTGACTATTTAAAATAAGCAATTTTCTTTTAAACAATAAAACACTAAATTGCATATGATGGTTTAGAAAATTAAATCAACAGGTTGCCATACCATTCATATAACTTTTACAAGATTGATAAATTACTGTCATTATAAGAAAATAATTTTTTCAAGCAATTGCACAAAGCAAGGGATAATAGAGATCTATATAATAATTATATAATAAGATTTCTTATAACTGATGCCTCAAATCTAAATGTATTTCATATAGTTTTCGTGTAAACAAAAATGGTGGATCAAAACGGAAAAATACCTAATTGTATTTGATTGTTTTTTATCTGATAAATTTATAACAACCAAGAATGCAGTAAATCATTTTGCCGTCCGCATATACATCCTTCTATGGTTAATGATTGCATTTCCTAGATTTTGCGTCAAATGTACTAGTATGTATACGGAAAGGTTGGTTCATGTCATTTACAAAATATATCATGCAGTTACTTCGAAATCCTATAAGTAATAATCTAAAGGAAGGATATCATTATTGCTAGCTTATCTTCATAGATTTAAAGAATAGTATTAAACTGAGGTTAGCATGCAAAATTAGGTTTGATATCAACGTCACAAGTAACAATATGAATAATTTCAAGACGTTTACAAAAGCAAAGTTTTCTAATTTATTGACGATGGTTTTCAATTATTTTTAATGATGCTTCCAAACCAACAGTATTTAAAAATTACGTAAGCAATGATAAATTTGAATCAGAAATAGTTTAATTAATATTTGCAAACAAAGATATAATTATGTGAACTATCTCTGACATCTGCATGAAAATACATTGCTTTATTCATTTGACGTATTCAAAAAGACCAATAATATAGAATGATATTTCATTGAGCAATGGGATATATAATTCAACGATTTTTTTTTTTTAACATTGCTGCACTTTTTAATATGTTGCAGTACTCCTAATGTGTTATGATGAAATTCTCTACTTTTTTTAAACTATCCATAATGTAATGTTTATAGAACACAATGGACCCATGCTGGCCATTATGTCCAAGCTTTCTTTTTTATGAAGCAAACCTTATTGTTGATTTGGTGAACACTTTTCAATGTTATATGACAAGCAAAAAGTATTTGGTCACTGATTGCCAATGTCTGAATCACCATCAGTCGCTTGTCATTGCAGTATTGGTATTATGACACTCATATGAAAATTTTGCAACTTTACTGAATGGAATTTAATAACACTACTTACTAATTACCCATTCCCCTATTGTCATCCAATATTCTGGTTTGATGTTAAGAATGTGCAATGCATATTCATCATAAAAATTCTTTTCAATGCATTTTCATTTAATATTTATTTCTTGGAACTAGAATATATTAGCAATACACAATTAACTATACAAAATACCAAAACATGTTTTAATAAATGAATTTACATATATATTCTAAGTATCCAATCAGTTAACATAATAATATATTTATGTAATTAAATTAAATTTATATTTCTATATATAAAATAGAAATATAAGAATTGGAAGATTCAAATGGTGCTGCCATCAATGAGCCAAAATACGTTTCAAAATAAATTTGTAACCCGTGGTAACTTGGTAGGTTAGGGCGTCGTTCTCGTTACCGAAGGGGGTTGAGTTCGAATTCCGGCTCAACCGAAGATGAAGGCATATAAAATATGTCGGGTCGTAATGTCCTCCACTTTCCCATTCCAAATTAATACCTCTGGAGGTGGTTGGAGCCAGACTATGGGTCTTCTCTGGTTTCAATCTCAAAATTGGATGATTCAAATGGTGCTGCCATCTAGGAGCCAAAGGTCGTACTTCCACCTTCGTATGAGGGTGCTCTATTCAAAAACAGAAGACACTCTCTCTGAATTAATTCGCCTAGTCTCTGACGGGTGGGCTTGGCGTTGCCAAGTGTCATGAGAAAAAACAACAACAACAAAATAAAATTGAAACATTTATTTCATCAAAGTAATTAGAAATTCAATAACTAATTAAAGCTTTTTAAAAATATTTTAAAAATACTATTATGTATCTTTTAAGTTTTGCATTTGTTACGTAACTCCAATTTGAAGTTATATATTAAATGCAAAATTTATTAGAAAAAACCATATGCAATTTTAATTTGATCGTTTAAATGTAACATTATAAGTTAACTTGAGAATGTAATCTCTCTCTCTCTCTCTTTTTTTTTTTTTTGTGTGTGTGGATTTATTTCTAAAAGATATGAGTTTTAAAAAATAAACTTAAATTCGCTTAGAATTCTGCCTTAATTTTTGTTTCACTATTATTAAATCTATAAAAGTATATAATAAATTAAAACCTTATCTACTAAACCTTACAAACTAAATATTTGCCGGTAATTTTCTTTTATTTCTGTTTTGACTAAATTATTTCCAGTTTATTGTTTCTTAAAGTTTTTATTATATATGTAATTAGTAAGTTGAAATGATAAACACAAAGCAAAATTTATGAAAAATTATATAATTAGCTAAATTTTAGAACATACCAAAAATATGATTTAAAAGATAGTGTTTGTCTGATTAAATTAATTATTTTGAAGGAAAATATATATTCCATATAATTTAAATTGAAGCAACATATTTGTAAGCATTAATTCATATTTTCGAATTCAAACTCATTTACAAACTTCACATGGTCCATTTATCTATGCTGAATACTCCTAATTTCTATTTCAATCATTTGTAAAAAAATAATTATTTTCAGCTTATTTTTCATTTTAATATTTTTTAAAAGAGGAACCAAATTACTGTTTTTGTAATTTCGAAATTAGTTCAGATTGACAATAAAAGAATGTTTTCAAAAGCAGATGTTTGATACAAGTTATTCCATTATTGACATGAAAGGAAGATAAGAAAAGTCGTTAATAGAGTTTGTTTTTTAACGAAATAGTATGTTTAATGAAGGATTAAATGCTAAAGAATGTGAAAAAGAAACATAAAAAGGAAATTTTGCTTGGAAAGAAACTTTTTCTCTAGACAGTTGAATTATTATCAAGGATGTCTTTGAATTATCATTTTAGTATAATAATACATTGCTTTTTAACAAACTATTTTTATATTTCAAAAAGCAGTTAATGTTACGTCATAATTTAAAAAACAGTTGTGAATATTTTGATATTATTAATAAACTCTCTGCTGTAAATTCATATAATTATGTTTCATAATTTTCCTTTTTATTGCTTAATTTATATTAATTAACTGTGTAAATACATTTCTCAATAGACATTTTAACCATTATTTCAATTGATATAAGCTTTTTATTATCATAATTTCTTTAGAACACATTCTTTAAACGTTGATATTGTTATTATGTTTTAAATTAATAATGTTGACTACTTTTATAATTAAATACTTTGTGCTTTTCTGCATAATGTTTTTATATTTTTTGATAAAAATATATAAAATAGCTAAAATAATCACGTGATTTCATTTTTTACGATGACATCACGTGATGAGTTTAATCATTACTTTTTTTTTCTTATGAGCACAAAATTTGAAAATAGCATGTGAAAATAGGAAAAAATATATCTTCCACATAAAAGGCAATTTTCATTGAATTTATTGCATTCAAGTAACCTGAATATAGTTCAACCCCTTAAAACATCGGTAACTATAAAATTAATTCAGTTATGCTGTAAGATCAATAATATATTTTCCATTTAATATTTCATATATATATATATATATATAACATAATGCGAATGTCTTCGTTGTCTTTCTAAAAATCTTAGAAATATTTGATCTTTAATTACGTAATGTCCATCATATGTAGAAGCTGTAATGCAATAATATTACAATTTACAATTTCAGTAGAACTATTATCAATCAGGATGATAGTTCATAGAATTCATCTAATAAGTTACTTATATTCAGTTATTAGATGATTTCAATAAATCATTAATTTTGTGCATACGGGAAGAAATCATTACGTATTATGCTTTGTTACCATATGCAAGGATTTTCTAAAACCATGCTATAGTTTTGGTCCATGTTTGCTAGTATTTTGTGGTTATAAATTCCCGACCCTATTTTTCCAAAAACTTGTTAACTAATATGTTTATTGACAATGTTAAACTAATATATTTATTTCGTAAGATTCAGTAATTTTTGTGTAATGTCTTGCTGCTATTCAGATCAATCAGCCTCTTTACTATATTGTAACTGTCAATAGTGGGTTTTCTTGGATTTTGTCCAAACTCTGTTTAAAATCAGCTTGTGTTTTTGTATTCTTATTGGGAAAACCAAAGAGTTCAAAAGAACAACATTAATGTACTTGCCATTTAAAGTATCTGTAATACATTAATAAATTTCAAACACTGAGAATTCTCTTCTAATGCGATTTTAAATAAAATATACACAGGCTTCACGTATTTTAACATACGTCGAATCAGAAGCTGAAGTTGGTAGATTAATGTCTTCAAAAATGCATTTAGGGTTTTTCTTATCGTAAATTTAATAGCGTCATTGACTTGTCGACATATATAAGCCAAAAAAAAAGTTCACGATTTCTTTTTGATCTCATTGCATATACTGTGAAGATTCTTCAGACAACGTCATTCCATAACCTCAATGATTTGACCTTATACCATTATACTGCTACTTGATAAAATTCTGCAGAAAATATATTAACATTTGTGATGTAATTTGAAAATAACTAAAATGTAACCGTCCATTTTATTACGAAGTGATAAAACACTATAAATAGTTTAAATGTGGAAATAAATTTATTCTTGAATGCTATATTTAATTACTTTCCTTATAGATAATTATGTGTTTAGTGAAATAACTCAGTTAAAAGATAATTAATAAAAATGTCGGTGATGGCGTGACACCAAAAAAGTGAAGAAAAAAAATTATGCCTAAAAGAGTAAGCGAAAATGATAGAATATAGAACTTTCTTAATATACAGAAGAAGGAAATAAGATGTCTCTAGGAAAAAATAAGTGAGTTCTAACTTGGAAGAAAAAGATACGCTTTTTAAGATGGAAGTTGGAATTTTTTTCGGGGAAAGAATGCAAGAAAAATTCTGTGTAATTTTATGATAAACCCAGCATATTATGAAAGAAAAAAAGCAATCTACATTGGAAGTGCTGAGTAAAAGAACAATTTAAATATTACGAAGAAAATAAAGGATAAATGCATATTTATCATAAAAACGGCTATTTAATCGTCGAATTAGATTTATAAATGAATGATACTTCTAAAATATAAATGGACTTTAGTTGTTCCTTAATTGGATAACAAATTTAAAAGTTTGAAAAGTAACTTCCTAAATATGGAAGTTTATATGCCATACAAAATGTGTTTGAGTTTAAGTAAATAGTGTA
>JAPDSC010080625.1:68317-84873 GCA_026290005.1 Latrodectus geometricus
TAATAAGATGTATTTAAAAGATCAAGATAAAACAAAGAAGAAATTAGACAATTTAATATCAATAAGACGAAATAAAAAAAAAACAATGTAATATAAATAAGGAAAAAGCATAAGGACCACGTCTTCATCAGGAGGGAGATGGTCAACTATGCAAGCTATTCCCCCGAAGAGTGTCTCTATACAAAGAAAATACAACTATATAAAATTGGTATCGGAGTTTCACTCAACAGCTGGTTTTGGGCTGGTGTGATTACCTGTGATATTTATTGATATTGTATTTATTTTCTTTATACATAGCATTTATTTCTTTATATTATGTTACATTTACTTAATAATTAAAATTAAAAATTTATATTACACACAAACATTTTGTTTTCCAAGATTTTCTTAGTTTTTAACTATATATAATTTCTTTTAATACTTTCCTCTTTTAAAATTGTTAGTTCTAATTATACATAAATTATAATTATCCAAAGTTAAATGGAAAATTGTTTGAATTAATAGATTGATCAATTCATCATTCATATACTTTGATGTATAAAATTAAAATTAGTTAAACAATATGGTAGAATGTAGTAAATCAGAATTTTACTTTTCTTTTTGAAATGTAAAATTTTCATAGGAAATGATAATCAGTTACAATACTGTTCAATTGTGGCAAACTTTACTTATTTTCTGCAATGATAGGAAAACTAATTTGTTTTAAAGGAAACCTGTAAATAATCATATAAGATGGCATCACTTTTGACATGATATGATTATCCATTCTACTAAAAAGTGATGGATAATTATTGTGATGATAAACGAAATTGCATATTATTGTATGCATTTGTTTGGATTTTCTGATGTGTTGTAACTTTTTTCATGTTATATAAACGTATAGAACTCATCTTATACATTTGAAACTGTAAAACTAAATTCAACTCGATGCAAAGGTCTTTTTCTTGATCATTTTTTTTTCTTTGCTTTTCATTCTTTATTAGTAGCATGATGTAAATTATATTTAAATGATAAATTATTTTGCATACATGACTTTTTTTAATGCAACTTTTCTTCGTGACAAATAACTTCTTGGGACAACAACATAACAGAGTTAATGTTGGCTTTAATTTTGGATTGCAAATAGTATTTTATGCAAATAAAATTAATTTTAAATAAAATACTATAATACAGCCTATTTTTCGATTAAAATATGTTTACTTAGTAAGATACTCAAATATGGCGCCGATGGTCTCAATTCCCTGTAAATCATTACAATATTATACGGTTTTCTAATCAAATTAAAAATATTGTATGAAGCAAAAAAATATTCGAAACTAAATATTTTCTTTTTTTTAATTTGAAAACCATTATAAATTTAATAGCAGCTTCATTTAAATTTATTTATCTGACATAACATGTACACTTTAATATCTATTAAATTATATCTCGTTAAATTAAATTTCAACATACTTTTAAGCTTTAAATAATGATGTTGTGTATAATTTGAATAATATATTTCATTCATTTATTTACCTAGATAATAAATACTATAAAACTAATTTATTTCTTTTTACGATTAAATGAACGTATTCCTTGTCTCACTTAAGAGTTATTTTTATTAACTAGAGTGTAGCTCCACATGCATCGTTGTTTCTTAAGTACAAAATCCTCATTAAAATCAAATTATCGTCAACGGTAACAAAGTATAAATGTTAAATATTTTAATATTTAGTGTTTTCTATATCAAAATCTGCCGCCCAACCTGTCTAGTGGTTAGCGTAACTGATTACGGATTGGGAGGACCTGGGTACAAATCCCGAATCGGGCATGGATATACTTTCTCTTTCTCTCTCTGTGTTTCTTGTCCTTTCCTCGGATGATGGATGAATGCGGCCCGCTCTATAAACGGGTTTGTGGTTGTGTAGCGCGGGCGATGATACTCGTATCTCCGTGACTTGGTTCACAGGTGCCCACCGGGGAACGATGAAATGAGTAGTAGTTTCCGGCCAATGCACTATACTTGCTCAAGGGTGCTCGCCCTTAGAAACAAAAATAATGACAAAATGTACTAAAACTTATAAAAATTCTTGGTTAATATATCTAATATTATTTTCTATAACTAAAAAATGTTTCTAGTGAAGTAAGAGATAATAATACTATGGATTCATAATGCTTTGTTTACTTTTAATAAGGTTTTTTTTAATCAATTAACATCAATAAGGTATATTCTTGGTACTATATTTGGAAGATTAAAAATATCAACTGCTTCAAAAATCATAGAATTAAAATATAAATTTTCTAAATAAGTATGTAAGTATGCGCATGAAAGGAATTTTTCAATTTCTTTTTTTTTAAATAAAAATTAAAAAAAAAAGAGATTATTGAGCTTATATAATTCTTAACAATTTCACTTAACTAACTTTTTGAAAAATTTTCTTAACAAAAAGTTTCATGGGATTCGGTAAATTTTATTTTGAAGCTTATATAAAATTTATAATTTAAATTAATTAATTATGTTTTGCTTGGAATATATTTCATGCACAAAAATCAAAAGTATTCATAAAAAAATTACATATGAATTTTTTAAGCGTAATTTAGTTATTTAATGAATACACACATTCAACACGTTAGCATTATATGTTTTAAGGTGCAGACTAACATAAAATAGTTTCACACATTTTATAATCTTGATTTGGTACTTAAATATTTTCTACATAACAACAATTATAACATTTTCAGATGATAGATATCTACTTAATTATTAATTTCTTAAAAGGAGAACTAATTTTAAAGATGTATAAGGTTTGATCTGAAATTGTAAAGAAATGAAATATATTTACGTATCAAACAAACTAAAAGTAATAATAATTTTTTATTTCTAATATATATACGAATTTTTTCAATACGTGAAAAAGAATCTATATATTTTTTTTAATACTTTATGAAAGCATTACGTATTCTCATGTCAATGCGAAAGAGATATCTGTGTATGTATTTATAATAAATGAATATATCTTTCCTTAATGCATTCTAATTTTATTTGATAAATAATTTATTTTAAGCATAATTTAATGCCGTTAAGAGTCGCATTTTTTATTAAAATTGATTTACGATTAAACTTGGTAAAAGGTGATCTATTCGAATCTATAAAATCTATTAAATTTATTTTACTTTTATAAAAACATCGTTGTTCGTTGTAAGAAAATACTACATGAGATCAAAAATATAAAATATCCAAATGTATGAAAGTAATATGTAAGTGAGTGATACATTTTGCAAATTTAATTTGTTCATAATTGATTTCAGTGAGTTCTCTGACTGGAGTTAGGTCTCGCTTAGGAAACTGACAACAGTACTATTTAGATCATGATACATGTCAAATTTAAATTGTTTAAATGCACTTTATAACTCGATATCTACTGTTCAGAAAATTTCTACATCATATACTACTTCCAGATGTATCATAGAATCTCACACAAGCTCATACACTACCTCAAGAATAATTTAACAATCAAACCTCAGGATTTCCTCTGCTTAAAGACTAACAAATTCAAAATAACACTGTGTGAAGGTACCTGAGCAGAAAATGTTTTTGTTCTCTAAATGAATATGAGATTTCTTATCCATTTTATACTTGTTTTTAGATGTAAAATGTTTCGTGTATAATGTTCATCAGCATATCGGTTAGCATATATGCTAACCCTGATAAATCTTAAGTATATTTTGTAAACAGTAATGGAATGCCACATAATTATTAACGACATTGATGTAGATTACAAATTATGCACGTCATTGTCCCATATTGGTAAATGATGTGTTGAAAAAAGTAAAAATAATATAAAATAAAATATAAATATGGTTTGATTCTTTAAAAGGTGTTTTTAATAACTTGAATTACTATTTATATTTTTATATTCTAATAGACTATTTTCACAATATATTATACGAGTAATAATTTTCATATTTCAGAATCAAAACATCTGGTAATTATTTTGAAACATTTTATAGTTGTAAAAAATTAAAACCAAATTTATTTTAAAAAAATAATTTAATTCACTCTATCATATGATAAATTTGTTGTCCATCAGTGTAGTATAACAGAAAATGTTTTCAGAATATTTCGTTTGATTTGTTATAATGACGTATAAATTTGTTATATACAGGATTGCAAAAGTATTCCGAGTGTGAATTAAAAATGATTTTTATATCAGGCATTTAATGTAACATCATAAAATGTTTTGCTTATTTTGGCATCAATATAAAGCTGTTGTGTTTTATTATAGATTATTAAGATTTAAAAGCACCTCCAATTTCGAAATGTACTCATTTACAAAAGTTTTAGTATTTCAAATATAGCAGTATGACATAAATAGAATTTGAAAAATATATGGAAAAGTTAATAAATTAAAATATTAATTTGATAAAAATAATTTTGTTGGGTAAAAGATATAAATATTTGCATGTTATGTGTTAAATACACTACTGGCCATTAAAATTGCTACACCAAGAAGGCAACATGCTACAGACGTAAAATTTATACGAAAGGAAGAAAGTGCAGTGATATGCAAATGATTAGCTTTTCAGTGCATTCAGACAAAGCAGGCGCCAGTAGCGACACCTACATTGTGTTTAAATGAGGAAATTGTTCAGCCGGTTCCTCATACACAAATTGCATTTGAACGTTGTTGTCTGGTGAAAAGTTGTTGTAACGCCTCGTGTAAGAAGGAGATTTGCGTACCAGCACGTTTCTGACTTTGATAAAGGTCGAATTGTAGCGTAACGGGATTGCAGTTTAACGTATCGCAGTATTGCTGCTTACGTCGGTCGAGATCCAATGACTGTTAGCAGAATATGGAATCGATGGGTTCAGGACGGTAACACGGAACGCCATGCGGAAACTCAACGGCCACCTATCACTAGCAGCCAAGAAGACAGGCATATTATCCGAATCGCCGTAATGGATCGTGCAACTTCATCACGAGCCGTGAATCAAGAAACGGGGTCGCTTGGAAGACAACAAGTGTCTGCACGAACAGTTCGACGATGTTTGCAGCAGTAAGGACTCTCTGATCGGAGACCATGGCTGCAGCTTCCCTTGACGCTGCGTCATAGACAAGAGTGCCTTCAATGGTGTGATCAATGATGAACCTGGGCGCATGAATGGTGAGACGTCATCTTTTCAGATGAATCCAAGTTTATATACAGCATCATGATGGTCGCATCTGTGTTTGGCGGCATCGTGGTGAACGCACACTGGCAGCGTGCATTCGTCATCGTCATACTGGCCCATCACCTGGCATGAGGATGTGGGGTGCCATTAAATACACGTCTCGGTCACCTCTTGTTCGCATTGACGGTGCTTTGAACAGTGCACGTTATATTTCTAATGTGTTACGACCCGTGGCTCTACCCTTTATTCGACCGCTGCGAAAGCCTACGTTTCAGCAGGATAATGCCCGACCGCATGTTGCCGGTATTGTACGGACCTTCCTTGATACGGAACATGTTCGGCTGTTGCCCTGGCCATCACGTTCTCCAGATCTTTCACCAATAGAAAACGTCTAGTCATTGGTTGCCAAGCGACTGGCTCGTCACCAAACGCCAATCACTACGGTTGACGAACTGTGACATCGTGTTGAAGCTGCATGGGCATCTGTACCTGTACATGCAATCCAATCTCTGTTTGACTCAATGCCCAGGCGTATAACTGTTGTTATTACTGCCAGAGGTGGTTGTTCTGGGTACTGATTTCTCAGGATTTATCCAGCCAAATTTTTTGAAAATTTAATCATTTGTTATTTCTAGTATAATATATTTGTCTAATAAATATCATTTTGTTATCTGCATTTCTTCCTGGTGTAGCAATTTTAATGGCCAGTAGTGTAAAATATTAGAAACTCTAAAATTGCATATATACACCACTTTATTTGACAAAATCTACCACATTTATAAATACATTGTTAAGAAATACATAATATATAAATAGACAGTTATTTGAAAAAAGAAGTGTAAGTTGAATGGTTCAATAAATCAAGTATTGATTAAAAATATATATCAATTAAAAATATTGCTTTAGATATATAATAATTATATTTCACATAAAATAATCAATAAATAAATTTCTTATACATCCTGAAATAATTTTTGTAAAATCAATAAATTTGTCTGCCAATTTTTCAAAACCAAATAATAAATTTTTTAGGGTTTATGTAAATTATTTCTTAAAACAGAAAGTGGCTAAGTACATTTGACATGTTCTACGCAGTATATATATATAAAGTTAGTCAATGTAACTTATGATCGAAAAATCAGTAAAATTAATTTAATGCATATCACAATTGAATAATTAAATTCATTTAAAAGAGGATTAACTATTCAGTTAATTCAAAATTTTATAATTTTATTGAGATTTTAACAATTTCGAATGTCTTATTATTATTAAATCAAATTTTTATTAAGTCTTATAATTCAGTGTGATGTACTTCATATTGCTAAAAATTTATCACTTGTTCATAAATTTGAAATATTTTAATCATACAAATCATACTTACTTTATATTTTAATTAAAATACCAATCCAGACGTAAGACAAAAAGTTAAATTATTTTAATTTCTGATCCTTTTTATTCAATTGATTGTAAAAGCAATGGAAACATGTAAAAGCTATATTTTAATATATATATATATATATATATATATATACGTATGTATGTATGTATATATTATATGGGTAGGATTTTAAAAACTAAATTAAAATTAGTTTATACATATATTTTGTGAAAAATATTAAATAAATTAGATTTAATTTAAGTAATAATTTAGGAAAACTTAAATCATGATTCGTTTCAAGATTAAATTCTTCATGATACATTCCAAATGTAATGCTTGAAAAAAATTCCAAACAGATATTTGGCTCGTCTTAAATTGCTCTTATTAAAACATCCATTATACAATATAAGATCCATAACAAAACTTAGTGTATATGGCAATCACTTAATATCTCTTAAAT
The DNA here is from genome assembly GCA_026290005.1 of Latrodectus geometricus. NCBI lineage: Eukaryota > Metazoa > Arthropoda > Arachnida > Araneae > Theridiidae > Latrodectus > Latrodectus geometricus. Next base: position 75,308 of record JAPDSC010080625.1, read on the forward strand.
ATGTGACAATATTTGGCAATCGCTTAAACATCACATTTTTTTCCTTGTCATATATATTATTCAAATAAAAGAAAAAAAATGAATATCTATTTTTTGAAAATATTAGCCTGCTAATACTCAAGTAATCAAATCATAAATGTATTCGATTAAGAGTTTTTTTATTTAATTTAATTTCAAAACAAATTTAACTAAAAATCCAATAAATTGCAAAAGTAATAAAAAGAAAAATTTTTTTTAAAAATAAACTCACTGAAATACAGTTTTTTATTTTGTACTTTACTCCGTTGACTGTATATAATTTTATTATAAATTAAATTATTTTTATTAAATTAAATTTTTAAAACAATAAACAGTATTATTTTAAGCAAGTCTCAGTTTACAATTAAACTTTATAATTTCATGAGAAGATTTACTTTTAATAGAATAAAAATAAATGGCATTACTGTTATGTTTGATTCTGTTTTGAGCAATTATTTGGCAATTTTTTTAATTGATTTATATTTATTGGTCTTATTATAACGTTGTTTCTAGCAAACAAGAAATAATCAAATTTTAAAAAATATACTAAGTAGCTTTATCAATTTTTAAATATTTTTTTTAAACTTAAAGCTAAGCCTTTAATATATTTTGAAAAAAACAAACAATTTAAATATAAAGTTTATTTTAAAATCATAAATATATAAATTAATAGTGGTATGAGAGACAATTTATTTTTTATTTAATTTATATAATGAACAAAAATAAAAAAAATAAAATAAAATGTAAGTTAATTGCAATTTATTAATAATAAAATATAAATAATAAACTATTTCCTTTTGACTCTACATAAACTAAATATCAATGCTAATAAAATTATATATTGAGATGTTTTATGACAAAATAAAAGTAAAACACATAATATGTATTTAGTTTAGTACTCTAAAATGAATTCCTTTCTAAAGTACATTTGGTATAATGTATGCATATTTAATATTCTTGGATTGTGCAGAAAAATATGCAGCTTAAATATTTTAATTTTATGTAAATTATATATTGAATATAAAATAAAAATATAAAATATATCTTATGTTTAAAACGTATAAAAATGACATAAGTATACTGTTAAAAGTTTTATATATATGTTTTGTAGTTCATTTATAAATATATTGCCTGCATTTCAATTTATTTAGTTTTTCTGAAAGTAGCATCAATTAAATATTAAACACAAAAGATATAAATAATTAATGATTTACAAGTTACCTGATTTGCGATCAATATTTTATTGATTTCTTATTTTTTTTAACAAATGTATTTTGTTAAAAAGTGCAAATTTGAATTCTAAAATTTATTCAAATTTGCAATTTATTTTCAACAAAAATGTGAATAATATATTATAGTAATTTTTGCATTTTAATTCCTTATTGAAAAAAAAGTAAACTGACAATATAATGAATACATAAAAATTTTGTTTCAGGCAATTATACACATTTTACAATCGATTAAATTAAGATAATAAAACGAATTAATGCATTCTTTAAATACAGTAAAAATAAATTAAAACATCCTTAAAAGAATAGCATGCTATTAAATGTAAAGTGCATAAAATAATTCGTGTTTTATAACACGGAAATACAATAATTCACATGTAAATTTAAAATACACTTACAAACATCAAGTTTACATGTACAAACACATATGTAAATATGAGACCATTATTATTCAACACAGAACATTTTAGTAGAACTTTTTGCAATATTTTATCAAACCTACTACGCGAAACATGGCTTAGTATTAAAAATTTATGATAAATAGTAGACATATTACAGCTTTCTTAAATCATTCACTAACATAGTCTATGCTCTATGCTTCATATTTAAATTGTATTATTTGATTTAAGAAAACTATTATTATAATGTATATTTTATTATAATAGATTGTTAAGTTTTGAAAGACTCCAATTAATGAGTAATTTTTTGATATTTTGTAACAATGAAACCATTTGTATCCCTGAAATATTGCTTATGTCTGCAAAATAATTAAAATACTTTAGAAAAATTGCAGGATGTCGTAACAAATCCGAAGCATTCTAACCGTTATTTGTTATTTCTGAAAACAGTTTTTTACATTTTATAAATATTGAAATATAGTAGAACTTTTATTTATTAAAATACACATTTTTGAACTCATTTTTAACAATTGATATGAATTTCCACTTATTTAAATATTGAAAATAAGTTTTTAAAACTATCCTCAATTTATAGAACTTTTATGAATTGAATATATTGATTTCTTACATCACTTATCTTAAGTATCAATGAATGTACTCCGAAAATTTTATTCAAAATAGTAAAACTTTGTTCCCTTTGCAAATAATATGTTGAATCTATGTTGTTAGTAGTAGAACAATTTTATTGAACGCCATCTAGTGGTGACGAGAACAACTTACAGTCAGCCGTTCTCTGCAGCTGTGTGCTGAAGATAGTTTTCAAATGTTGTATCTACCTGACTTGCAAGTTAATATAAATACATTGTATTTTCCTTTTTGTTCTTAAATATTTTGTAACTTCTCCCTGAACAATGATTTTGGCTGTTTGATAAATAAAGTGACAGTTAGTTGATGATTCAAGAAAAATTATATTTGCAAGAATATATATACAAGAAAAAATATATTCAAGAAAAATTATATATATTTATATAGTGTATATATTTGATAATTTTTAATCCAATACTTCATTAGAAATATTATATTCTCTAATCTGAAAGAAATTCATAAAAATATCAAATTAATAATAATCTGAACTGTTAACTTTTACGAATATATTAGCAAGCAATTTATGCTATTCAAAATGGTTGATTTTTTCTCAGACTAAAATCATAAATGTTTCAATTTTATATTTCTGTGTTTAATGACAGTAATAAGCATGTTAAGCTAATATTTGTAGTTGATGAACTTCTGTTCTTCGATGCACCTTATGTTTGTTATACAGAAGCTGTTTCACCTTTCTTTTCTCCTGAACCTTTTTCTTTATCTCTCCATGCTGATAGGAAAGATAGGATTGGCTATATAGGATTTACATTTTTAGCAGTCGTTATCTTGTTTATATTTATTATTATTATTATTATTTTTGAAGATTCAGGCTTCGTTGTCTAGAGATCTGAATCATGTCTAAATCATGAGGAATAAGACAACATCATATACAATTGCGGATATTTCATGATGATTTTACATTGAAAAAATTGCGTTACAAAGTTATAAATAAAGTCAATCAAGTGGCAAAAACATTTTGTGAAAATATTAAATTATTTATGTAATTTTAAGTTTTGTAGTAGGTTTGATAAAACAGCAAAGTATGTTGACACGGAATACACAATAACGAGAGTGTAAAGTATATGGTTGTCACACAATCACGCTTGAGGTACACATGAAAACGCAATTCATTTCACAAGAAATGTTTATTGCTTTTCAGAATGTCACAAAACTTGTAATGGTTCCACAGTGCATGACGTAATCTGTGAAGTCATAGTGTGATGCTGACGTCTCACTAAGGAACCAGCCACACTCATGTAGGGGCCACGGGCTCTTTTCCTAGTTTTTCCACAGGATAACATTATTTTAAATGCTCTCCGAAACTGAAATATAATGCATGATATGTTATTTATTTTCAAATCGTTTTTAAATCTCAAAACATTTTTATCTATAAAATAGATTTTGCTAAGGAATAATGTGTTTTATGTTTCATATTCATGGCATTTCAAATAATATTAAATAAAATTAATGTGTTTCATATATAAATAAATAGTTCCAAATATTTCCGTTAAATTTAAATATTTGTATTTGTAATCAATATATTTACATTATCACAGAATACTATAATATAGCTAATTTATTTTTGTTTGGAAAGGTCAAGTTTCAAACGAATGCTTACAAGGACGTTTTAAAAAAAAAAAACTTGCGATATCAAGAATATATTTATAATATTTTTGAAAAACAAATTTACATAAATATATCTGATATCAACATATTTGTATAAAAATCATCACCTTTTCTCTTTGGAAAGAACATACCTTTTAATATTGCTTGTCAAATACTAATTTATGAAAATGAAATTGCTATTTCTTGAGGGTTAAAGTACATATGTCAGCATTGTTATTCATAATGGGTTAAAATATTTATATCAGCAATGTTACTCTTGGCATAAAAAGGCAGTATTCTAACGTCTGCATACAAATTATATTTGAGTAAATGTTGCGATGTATAATATTTATATACGTTTTAAAATATAAATATTGAAATATTTTTAAAGGAAAATGTGAATAATGAATGAACTGTTATTCCTAAAATCTTTATTTTTAACACTATAATATGCATTATCAAATGAATGTTTTTAGTTTCAATTTGGTTTGGTTAATTTTAAATAGAATTAAAAAATCTGGTATCAAACACATAATTTCGATACAGTTTTCTATTCTGTAATCTACTTTGGACCATTAAGGAATAAAATCCCGTTAATCAGAATATATCACTTAAAAATCTAATAGCTTTATGCTTTTTTTAATTTCCTATAATTGTCTTTCACACTTAAACAGTTGATTACACAGTTCTTATGAAACTTTTATAATTTACTGTGGTAAATAATAATTTCATAGTTCAACAATTAACGTATAATATTAATTAATAAAATAAAATTATGAGGTTTTGAGTGTAAAATGAAAATTGTTGGAAAATTTTCAATAAGCTATTTTTATCCATATGGTTTAAAATGATTAATTTCTAAAAATTATATTTTTGAAACATTGATAAAATTGAATTTTATAGTTGAATGCTTAACTAAGATGAGGAATAATGATTGTGAAATCATATTAATTTTCCTATTTTACTTTTTCCTGTTTTTTGAATTTTTCCCCTATTTCATGATTGTTTTGAAATATGTGAATATCCACGAGGAACGTTTTTGATGTTAAATTTTATAAATAGTGACTGATATTTAAATACAAAAGGTGAGAAAATTGTACCAAAATTTCGAAAATTTGTTCGAAATCTAACAAGAAACTCCCTAAACAAAAATGTGCTTGGAAAGTAGAAATGTACCACAGATTTCCTATTGCTTAGCAGTATAATTAGAATTTAATTGATATTTATTTCTGCTGCATATCTACTTATTGATAAAATTGAAAGGGGAAAAAAAAAAAAAAAAAAACCCTTTCAGAAATTGAAATTTGTGCATAATTATTTTAACATATATATATATATATATTGAACTGTGTATACACTGAAAACATATTTTACATGAGCAATATTTAATTTTTTTTCCTATTTCTACTTTGAATGATAAAAAAAGACGAATCTTTATAGGAATGACTTTCTTTATTTGAAGTATAATTCATTCGGTAGAGTTTTAAGATTCTAAAAAATCAACATGTTTATATACTGTATTTTTTGTTTTTTTTAATTGTGTAAAATTATTTTTTCTAATTAAATAAAATTTTTGTTATTAAATAAATTTTAATTAAACAAAAAACATTATTTATAAAACTATCGAAGAATACCTTACATGAATATATATGTTTCCAATGGTTTAAGCACAAAAAAGGAGTAGCATCTTTTTTTCTCCCCAAAAATTTACAAATGTTAACATATTTGTGTATTTTAAATTGTGAAGCATTTATCATGATTTACAATAATACTTTCATATCTGTTCAAGCCAAAATCCTTGATTATATCTCAGAGTTAAAATGTTTCATTTTTAGTTTCCTTTTTTAATAAAATACAATTTTACATTAGAAAATTATAGATATGAAATTCAGCAGTGATTAAATATATTCAAATAAGTTTGTTAATGAAAACGTAAATATAAAAACATAATATTTAGTTGATAAGAGATAATCACATATAATAAAATAAAAAAGCTTATTCTTATATTGAATTTATAGCTACATATATAATAAATAATGCATATACTTTGAAAACTTTACATAATGTATCCAAAAGTTGTACTTATTTAATAAATATAAGAAGTAAATTTTGTTTTAATTAGAGGAATTTTTTCAAATTTGCACAAAATAACCGTAATATTTATAAAAGACATCAAAATATTCATTTTAGCATGGCATTATTATTTAATATGACATATGCTATATAATTTATTTACAATTCCTTACAGATTTATTTGTTATATAATCCAGATTTTGCGGAGGTGGACATTGCAGACAGAAAAATCATCCCATAAAGTCCCAATCTTCGATTGGTCAGTCTGGCGTTCGATGACATCAAAAGCACTTTGTCACAGTTTTTCTCATGGGAACCCTACACCACTATGAAAAAGTCTGAAGAAGAATTCTTCTACTCTCTTCTTGAATTTTATGTGTTTAGGAAAGAAATATTTTTATTTCTGTAATAGGTATAAAATATCCAGAGGTTTTTAGTCTGCTTTATTTTTCCTTCTTTTTCTTGCAGCTCTTTTATCTCTCTTGCGTAAGTCAAGGCATCTAAATGCTTTAAAATGGACGATATTTTCAGAATTTCAACTTGCTTTATTCTATGAATTAACCGAACAAATACTTTTTTTGCACAAAATTAGACCTCTATTTATATATAAATTTATTGAACATGAAGAGATGGCAGTGAAAAAAATTGATCATATTAAAATGAAAATCATTTTCTTTTAAATTCAATATTCTTAAAGAAAATGAAATTTTTACTCAATATGCTAGAACGCAAAGCAAAATATAATGTGACAAAAGAAAATTTCAATGTTTGTAAAATCAATTTATGCAAGAAAGTGCATAAATTAAATTAAAATTATTTTTGTGTTCTACAATTGTGGAAACAGTGCAAAGATGGTATACTATAATTTCACTCTAAAATAGATTATAGTTCATATATTATTAGCATTCATGCATTGTACTTTCAAATTCTAAATTTGAATGCTTACTTATTTACAGATCGATCAAAAAAGCGTCCAGAAATTATTGACCAATTATTTGAAATTTATTATTATTTTTTAATAATAAATGTCAAAGTAAACTCACATCAGTAAATTTCACTTTAAATAATTAATATTTAAATCAAAGTTTATTTACGTACTTTTAATCATGAAAGTTACGGCTTACAAATCTTATAATTTAGTACTCTAACAGATAAGAACACTCAAGTTGTTAGGAAAATAAATTGATTTTGCTTAAATTTTTCCTATTTTATTTTCTCTTATTTAAGGAAAATTATAACTGGTAAACAAGTCGATTTCAACAACAATTAAAAGAAAACTTATCAATTTAAGTCGTACATAGAAAATTAATACTATAATATTATAATATATTTAGTATTCAATAGTTTTCGTATCTTTAATCTCAAGATAAAAAGTAAAACATTTATGCAATGTAAATGTTTTTATGATCAAAATTAATTTTTTCTTAATACTTTTATTTCTTATAAGTTGATTTTCCGTGATGTATTACACTACAGTTTATTGTAAGAATTACTGATCTTCCATTGCATCGTATCTTAAAATAGACTAATTACAGGAAGTACACTTTATGTGAAAAGGAAATACTATGAAACTTGCACAGCGCATTCAGAAACATGGTCGTTAACATTTATATTCTGTAGTTAAATAACAGCTATTAGGAATCTCACTATGCAAAAGAACTTCTCTATTTTGAAAATTCAATTATTCTGAGTTTAATACCATGAAATGTTATGCAAATTGGAATTACATCTGATGTTTAAAAACATTTTTGACAAATATGTACTTAAAATTCTAAATCTAAAGAAAAAATATATTCGCATGTAAATTTTAGATATTTACAATTATTTTGAAGTAATCAATAATATCTTCGTTTTATGTCATAACATTGTAAACTGAATCTTAACATTATTAAAGATGGACATTTCAATAAAATCTGTGACGAATAATTAGATAAATTAACTATGTTAAGGAGATATCAAAAGTTAACACATCAATGAATTAGCATAGATGTTAACTTGCTAAATTGATCATGAATAAATAATTATAAGTTATTCATCTTGTTAAGTAATTTTCTATTGGCAAAACAATTATTGTAACTATACAATTAAACAAATATAAGTATTTATAAAATTCTAAAGAAATATGAATGTTCATATTTCTTGATTGGTAATTGTTTCCTTTTGACAAAACGAAAATGTGCTCTATAGCTTACCAAGCTAAAAGATCAGTCAAACTGAGATGGCTTATGAAAGTTAAAACTTTCATAAAGCCAAAGGTTCTCTGATATGGATTAATGTAGTGGCGAAAGTATTAGTTCTTAAATGGACTTTGTCATTTGGCCACAAATTAAATTTATGTGATTCACCCTTAACGATGACAGAGGTTTTATGACCACTATTTCTAGACTGTCCAGCGGTCACATCGTATCTTTCGTTTATTGAGAGTAGAAAATTCTTTGAGATTTGATTAAAATGTAAAGCTGAACAAGCTTCGCCTTAACATATATCGGATATAGCAGTGAAGACATTTATTCTTCTCCCCATCTGGTCCTGGATTTCCCCATGGCCAACAGTTAATGGATCTTGTTTGAATCCGTCAGATATTTAAAAGATAAGCAACAATAACAACAACAACATGGTGATTATCTGTGGTTAGGTGCTCTTCAGTATGCAGAAAATGGCAAGGAAAGGAGCTTTGACAACAAAGAAAAAAATGCTCATATGGGTTTGAAAAATATAATTTATTAGTTGTATAATAGTGTGGAAAAAACTACTTACTTTTATGGACATAGCATTGTAGAGAATAGGGTTGATGGCGCTATTGATGAAGATCATTGTCTTGCAGAACATTAAGAACCACAACTCCATGTAACGTCGTTCAGCAAATGAATTATATACCAGCAGAACACGATAAGGGAGCCACAGAATTGCGAACACTAAAACCACGACTGCCAGCATCTTCACAACCTAATAAAATATAATAAATATACTTATAACGATTTTTATTATTTTCGAAAAATAATTTTTAGAAAGTATCAACTTTAAGATAAAAAAAAATGTATAATTCGTTAAACTTTTATAAATTTTAAACCAATGTCATTATAATAATTTAATATTCAAGAAATTTTTATAATTAAAATATATTTAAAGGGAAATATATACAAGTAGAGTTCAAATGTAAAGCTAAAAATTTATTTAATATGTGAGTTAAAAATTACCAAACGAATTAACAAATGAAAAGTTATTTTATAAAAGGAAATCTTTCATTAGCATTTAAAAATAAAGTAGATGATAAACATACCTAAAATATTTTTTTTTAATGATTTACATTTCAAATTTATTTGATTTTGATAATTTTATACATAGTTTTTGGACAATCAAAAACATTTGTATATACAGCATATCTCATATAACTTAATATTGATGTTGTATCAAAAAAAGCAACTGTCGGTAATGTGAATTTGCAAATATCTATGAATGACTTTTAACTACCATCACAATGTTTGCATAACTCATTTTTATTATATAAAAAATAATAATTATTTAATCAATTGGGAACAATTCTTCGATAAGTTTGAATTTTTTTTTATATATATATATATATATATATATATATATATAT
>JAPDSC010080626.1:0-27912 GCA_026290005.1 Latrodectus geometricus
AAAATTTTATGTAGTACATCAAATGCTTGTACTACATAAAATTTTTTGTTTCCTTTTATAAAAGTTTTGAAAATACTTGTTTCAAATTTTGTTTTATAGTAGTTTATGTAAATATTCACATAAATATACATATTAACCATTCTTAGTTAAAAACTACATGAATATGAAAGTCAGCAAAATAAAGTCTGATCAAAATACAAGAATAAATTAATATACATATTCAAACTTCTTTGTTCTTTATTTTTTGCCTCAGAAGATGTGATTCTTTCTATAATATTTATGAAATATTCACTTTTCTATTTTATCTAAAGTTTTTAATAATTCGTTTAAACACTAAGTAGTGCTTTTCAATTTTTCAGATATTTACAGTCAAACTGTAGCTCCTAGTTTGCATACTTCATTAGCTACTGAGACTTGGCGAAGAGGTAGTGGGACATACTTGCCTCCATATTGTGATCCTAAGTATTCTGTTGTGAATGTCAAATCCATTAATATGAGTTTAACTAACAAAAACATTATCTTCAAATCAACTGAAGATCATAGCAAATGGGCTGTGTCTACAAATTCATCTCAGCACTGGGTGTGCATTGGTGATATGAATCGTATGGTATGAATTATCTCATATATCTTGACTTTAATTATTTAAATATATTATCTTGACTTTAATTATTTAATATATAATTTTCCCCATCATTTTATAAAATAAATTTATTATATATTAATTATTAAAAACTTACGTTTATATATTGTGGTTTATAACAACTATAATGTAACTTAAATAAGTCATTTAAAATGTCTTTCCAAAAACTGTGATTGGAAAATACCAGTTATTTTAATCTTTATCTATTAATAGGGTATGTATTTTGAAAACAGTTTGATGTTGGAAAAAATAACCACTGCAGTTCTTGTCAGATTAAACTGTTTCTTTGATAGCAATCATTTCTCATCATTCATAACTAATTTACTTTACTTACTGTGCTTTTATTATAAGAATATGATAGATATGTATCTCGGTAATTCGCCTTAAGTTTAATAAATGTAAATGCCTCAAGTTAAATAGTCACATGTGGTTACTAATGATTAAAATTTTAACTCGGGTTTTAATTTTTCACTACGAAAAAAACTTTTTTCTTAATGTTGCATATTCAATAGACACTTGTTTTTATGAACTTCTAATTATGAATATTCATGATTTTTCGAACCATTAGGTTACTCCTAACTTTGTCCTATAGATGCAATGATAATTTTATTTCCCATTTATAAACTAAAATTTTGAAAAATTTCTTTTTAGTGAATTTATTTTCATGGAACTTTTCTATAGATTTGTCTACATTTCTTATTAGCTGGTTATTTTATTCTCATTATCTTATGGTTGATAAGCTAGGATTAGCGTTTCCATTTGAGAATTATAAATCCTTTGATTTGCGAATATTTAATTTGCTGATTGTGGAATACTATATTTTTAAGAAAATCACATGGAATTTCTACGATCTAATCTAACTTTTTTCTTACACTGTGCAAATGAATATAATAAATTGTTTCAAGAGGAAATATCTCAAGGTACTTTTGCAAAGAGAGATCATTATTTAAAATTAGCTTGTAAAACTAATTCTATGGGCACAGTCTAGCTGTGGAATGAGGTGGCCAAAAAAAAAAAAAAAAAAAAAAAAAAAAACACACTTACTGGATTTGAATGTACTGGCTTTATTAAGGAAACCACCATAACTGAAGGAAGGCATGAATATTTACTTGATGTTTTGAATTAAGGATGAGTTACTTATCCATGAACTTAAATATAGCTAACATAGAAAAAACCTATTGCTGCCCAAAATTTCAAAACTTTTTTAACTGTAGGTAGGCTCAGATATGATTTTTATGAAAGGAATATCAGATGATTAAATGATTGAGAATATGACTGTGAAAAAAAATATTTAGATATCGAGCTATAAAACAGAATTATAATTGTGTGTAAAATGAGTATATTTAGGTACTTTTATCAGAAATATAACAGTGAAATACTGTTGTTCATTTACTGATGTTTTTCAAGTGAAATGCTGCTATTTTTCTAAAATAAATGAAGAGAAACCTATTTATTAAAAAATTGTTTTGAGATACAAAAATAAACAAATTCATTTGATTAATGGAAAATCGGTACTTACTTTGCTTATTTTTCATAAAATAAAAGTGTGAATTCTTATGTAATACATGCTAAATTATTTTTAATAGTAATTTATTTATAAGGAGAAAAGAGTTTAGTGGAAAAAAATTATATAGTTTTAAGTTCTAACTCTTATTTAAAGAACTTTGAACTTTTAGAATCTTATTTTACCAGTACCTTCAAGTTTATAAAAACTAGCATCTACTGTATTTTAGTCTATACCATGCATTAACAAACTGGTATCCTGGCATATAAATTAGTTGAAAGCTGTACAAAGATTTAAATTCTCTATCTGCTAGCAGCATATCCTTTTTTGGGCCTTGCACCATAAGACCCAAACCCCGAATCTCATATCTACTATCACTCAGGAAATATTTTAAGAGAAAAAAATGATTATGAGACATCTATTTTTTATTATTGTAGTGGAAGATTTTTTTCTCATACTTCAAACCCAGGAGGAAAAATAAAATATTCTCTTGAGTCCTTGTAACAAATATTCATGTAAAAAGCAGTAATACATCTTCCTGTAAAGCAGTTATACATACATTCTCCTTTCTGCATATTTCTTTCATGGGCAACTCTAATTTAGTTTTTTTTTTTTTTTTGTATGTGTGTGGAATGTTTTAATAAAATTTGTTGATTTGAGGGACACTAAATACCAACTACAATTAAAGAACTGTAAATATTATGCATAATTGAAGAATAAGTTGTTCTAATTCAATTGCAGGGATTTCGATGAACTGCATAACATGCATAATCAACTCAAATGTTAAATGAAACATGTAGGTGCTGTGGACATTGCACCTGTGATTCACAAGCAGGCCATTCTTTGCAGACTTCCTAGCTTGTCCTTCACAGTTTTCCGTTCCACCTTACACCACCATATCACAGATGCATATGTTAAAGTAGTCCTGACAAAAACTTTTGAATGAATGACTTTCCCCTCCTGTTGAATAATGCATAATATTTAATTTTAAAAAAAAATCTTAAAATGTATTAAAGGAAAGATAGTTTACTTCTTTCATTGGGAGAAAAAAAAGATGGTTTTCATGTGCTTGAAACTTTTAAATTCTGATAGAAAATCTAAGCTAGCAGCTCCAATAAAAATCATAAAACTTTTTTTAAATAAATCAGAATTTGATATTTTTTAATTATTCCTGACCAGTAAAACTTATTAATTTAATGCATTCATGTGTATGGAAGATTATAAAATGGTTCAACACTTGTGTCAGAAAAAGTACCTATTAAAACTTATTTTATATATTTTATACATGTATTAGTAATTATGTCTTGATTGATGATATAAAATATATCATTAAAACTATAAATCACACTGTATTATTGCTTATTCAAAGTATTTTTGTATGCATGTTTTATTTGCTCTTGGTATGATATTATGTTCACTTTATTTAAATAAATTGTACACTCTTTAGTTATATTGAAAATGATTTTGATTCTTTATATACCCTTAATATAATATAATCCTTATTTTTTAATTTTTTTAAATAAATGTATGCAAATATTGTTAGAAATAAATATTTTGAGTTGAAAAACTATTCAAGCAAATATTTAAACTTTCTATTTTAATATATTGCATTGATTTGTAATACATTGCTTCTATTTACTATTTTCCCTTAAAGATAATTAATTAAATGTTTTGAGTTTGTTTTTTGTATCATGGTACCACAGAGTCCTTGTTATTTAAAACTGAAGACTTTGAATCGATATTTAGACCACTGAAAATTCTTATTAAAATGAATGAACTATAAATTGTCTTAGTTAATTTTTGATACCTAAACTAGTGAATTTGATCATAAAAATATTTTTTGTTTTCGTGTAGCAATATGTACTTATTTTCTGCACTTTTATTTAATGAAAAATTATCCCTCAGTGATTGAGATTGAAAGTTTATTAATTATGTAGTAGAAAAGAAAGTACATTTATTGTGTAGTCAATAATTACTTTAAATTAATTGCACAATTAGACTAGAAGATATGCATTACTTAAACTGATGAATTTTTAATTTATAGAAACTAATTTTTAAGTGAATATACTTAGCTTACAAATATTTTCATTATTCTGTTGGAATAAATAAAAAATGTCTACGTTATCATAAAAAAAATAAACTTGCAAAATTTATTATTTTTTAGGAATCACAAGCCAAACGAGGTGGTGGCACAGTTTGCTTTCAATCACCAACTGTTTGGAATGCCTATTCTTCTATCATTTCTGAAACTGATAATTGTCCTCTTCAAATTTAAAATTTTAAAGAAATTGAACACTTTATTATTTCAGTGTTTCCTGAAAATTTAAAACTTTGTTAATTTTTTTTTAATTAATGTATTTATATACATTATATGTGATTAATTATCTGTCTATACATATCTTAGGTAAATTAAAAAAGGTAATGTGCTCGTTAATTTTTTCTGAGAAAGGAAAACTGAAAACAGAAATGTTATAACTGATTTTTAATGTTAAAAAAGGTAATGTGCTTGTTAATTTTTTCTGAGAAAGGAAAACTGAAAACAGAAATGTAACTGATTTTTAATTTTTTTAAAAAAAATGTTTCTTTTTCCTCATTTTAACAAACCCCATGGGGCCAAAGCCTGCAGTATCTATCTCCGTTTTCTTGACCAAGAGCTTGGGGTGTGAAGTGTATGTCCCACCTAGGCAGTCAGCCTAATTCAGAATTCCTAGTGTTTTATACCCAAGTTTGCTTATTACTCAATTTTATTGACCCATTGAAGATATGAAAGGTTGAGTCGACCTTGCCTAGCTTGAGGATCGAACCTTGACTTGTGCTTTCACTTCTAGTATGACACCGAACTATTTTTTCATACTACATTTTTGTATCAATTTGTATGTTACATTTCATTTTGAGTTTATCACATTCTCATAGTTCAATTATTATGTGATTGTAAAGTGATTTTATTTTGTTTTTATATTTATTTTAGATTTATGATGTTACTGTTATGTGAGATTTATTAACAAATAAGACATTTTCATTTATCATATTTCTGGCAATGTGAATCTATGATTGATTTAATTTATTATAAAACTATATATTTTAAGTGAATTCTTATGCTTTGTTTTTATTCTAAAATGTTTATTTACAGCAACTCTCTTTCCTTATTGGGATTTGTGTAAACTGTGTTATTTAATTAATATTACACTGTGTATTCAGTATTATGTTCTCTAAATATTCCACTCATAAAATGTATAATTATTTTTATTTTTGTTGAATTTAAGTTCTATGATTTGGTTATATGTATTTCAACTACAAGTAAATGTGAATTTTTTTATCATTCTATTAATTTGAACTTAATTTGTATGAACATATTCTGTTATATACAACTTTCGAATGTGAAATTAAACATGTTAAATCAAATCATGTAACATGTAAAACATGTAACATCAAAACATGTAAAACATGTCAATCCGTTAAAATCTTAGAGTCCTAAGATAACCAGATTTGAGGAAAAAATGATTAAAATGAAGAGCTTTTAATATGCTTTAATAATCATTAGGCTCAACAAAATAACTTTAATAGCTCTTTAATTTTTTTATACTGTTTACATGATTTCCAATTTAATCTAAGTCATTTTTTTATAATGTTTATAATAAAACATTTATATAAGAATTTTAAAATACTATAATTGAGAAAAATTTTAAGTTTGTAAAATACATGTAATGTATAAAATTATATTTTTATGATGTCTCTATATTCCTTGAAAATACCAAATTTGTTTGCTTGAAAACAAATTGATTTTAAAATTTTAAAAGCAATTACATTGATTAAAATAATACTTGAAATAAATATTCTTATTCTTTTAGCATTTTATTAATAGTGATGATGAACAATATACTTTTAAACATGTAATATGATTTTTATTCTTAAAAATTATTGTACATTCTCAATTTATATGTGTATATTTTATAAACATTTATCTCATTTACATTCTTTTATTCTGAATTAGAATATTTTTATTTATGTATACATTTTATTTACCAGGAATCCTTATATATGGTAAAAAAACACTTTATATACATTATATCATATGTGTTACTACTTATACATATAAGGTATAAATATTTATTACTTATGCATTATATACTTTTAAAACAATTATGTTCTGTTAATATTTTTACTTATTATATATAAGACATTGTATCAATACATATCTTAAATTTTTATGTAGTTTATATATTTCATCTTGTTGTAGTTATTTAAATAATATTAAGGTAATTATAAATTGTTTATTTTTATTATATCATTCATTGACATAATATTTGCTATAATAATTGAATAACCATCTTTTATGTCCTTATTTTTGAAATTTATTCTCAAAAAAAACAATGAACAGTCCTGAACATAAAGAGAAAAAGCGATAAAAAAAAAAAAAGAATTATATAAAAACCAAGAGTGAATTATGCATTTATTTTTCATTAAGATTTTATGTTCTAATTGATTTAAAATATTTATAATGCTTGTGTTCTATTTTTAACGGTATTAAAGTTATTTATTATGTAAGTTATCTATTAATTTACGTTACATGAAGGAGTTTCTTATATTTGTGTTCTACTAAATTGGATAAAAATGTTGACATTTGCTTATTTCACTTCAGTATTTTTAAATAATTTTATTTAACTATATCTACTAATTTATCACATTTCTGAAAAATTTTTTATTTCTGAGTAATTTTATATATCTATCTTGTATTCAAATCATTCTTTGATGTAGTTATGTAACTTGGACTCTTTATACTTAAATAGAAACTATTCACAAAAGTCAAACTAAAATCTTAATTATCTCAGCTTTTTATCTGACCAACTTTTATGCCTCCAAGTCTAATCTTTTATTTATGTAAGTTAATAGTTATGTAATCTCACTACATTATTTACAATTAAACTTTATTATATAGTTTTATTCTGCATTGTATTTTGCTTTGAGATTTATGCCAATCAAGTTTTTTTTAAAAAAAATAAAAAATAAATAAAAGTTATAATTTTAATATTTTTTAAAAGTTATAATGAACCTTTATTTATGTAATTTATGAAGTTTAATATTTCATAAAAGTTATTATTGAACCTTTATTTATGTAATTCTTTGCTAAAGAATTATTTATTATGTTAAAAAAAATACTATACATTAGTTAGCTGTACCCGTTCACACGTTGCTGTGTTTGAACAAAAAAGCAGTTCAGATACCTCAAATATAATTTATTAATAACAAACTTATACAATACATCAAAATGAAAATCAACAGTAAAATTATCCCTTCATATATGTCATTTGAATATAACATATGTACAAAACATAGATATACTAAGTTGATGCTAGAATAAATATGGTTCTTCACTTGTGATATTAAACAATATTGAAACGAATTTCAATTGAACAATAATTTTGTAATTATTTAATTTCATCATGAAATGACTGATATTTGATGATTGATGGTGAACTTTAATACAGAAGTGCTAGTATACAACATTTTTTATTTTCCTATCTGTTGCAAGAACAAATAAATTTGATGGTTTTCCAACTCGTAAACACCCACTATACAGCTGTCCATGTGAGAAGCATGAATTTATCAAACTTATTTCACATACTTGTAATGATTGTCCCTGTGCTTTGTTAATAGACATTGCAAAGGTTAGTCATACAGGAAACTGTAGACGTTTGAATTCAAATGGCGTATCTATTGGTATCATGGGAATACGTGTTAGTAGTACATGTTCCCCTTGGTATTTTCCATTTAGCATGGTAGCCTCAATTATGTTATTCATTAATTTTTTTACTGATACCTAGTCCCATTGCATAGTCGCGGTGGATTTATATTTTGTAGAAGGGTGGATTGAGGAACCATTTTTCAAAGATAAAATATGCAGTGGCATTAATAGTAGATCCAATGAATTTAAAAATTCTATGGGATAATTAACTGATTCATCCCATTGACAACAGTATCTATGGATATATGTTATTTTTTCATCTGGTATTTCGTTTTGAACTGCGCAGTTTATTAAATTCAAATCAATGTTTTTACTGCCAATATAGCACGCTCACTAAGTCATTGATTATTTTTATAATTCTGCGATAAATTTGGAAAAACTTTGACTGTCAGTTCATCAGGGTATTTTATAATGTGACAAAAGTTTTCTGGTATGCAATACAGTGCGTGTGAATTCGTCTATTTCCATTTTATAATTCCCAATATCTAACAATTGTTTTGCAAATTGTTCATGATATTCATCTTGTTGTATCTGAACACGCATATTGAACTATTTTCTTCACATGTCTTCTTAACATTGATGACTTAAGACATGCATTCAATTCATCTGCGGGTATTAAATGGTATATCGGGTAGAGTTGGTCGAAAATCACCAATTGGCAAAATGAGTACACCATTAAAGAGCTGCTAATTTCCTCTCAAATCTTTGAATGTGCGATTAAATGCTTCCAATGATTTCTTGTGTGCCATGGTGCATTCATTCTATATCAGGGGTGGCCAAACTTTTGGGAACCGGGGTCTACTCTACATTTAAAAAATCCAAGGTGGTCTACCAATGGCAGAGCTAAATTAACGTGCAGATTTATTTACGGTAACAAAAAAGTATAGTAAATTTTGTAATTTTTCTAAAAAAAAAAAAAAAAAAAAAAAACTTAATTACAAAATAAAAATTTACTGACGAAAATAATCAAAGTATTCATATTCCAAAAACTGACCATCCTATTCACTTCGTTTAGTTGAAATTTGGCACTGTATATCTGCGACAAGTTTATCATACTGTGGCTCTACGAGCTTATTGCAATGCATATACACGAAATTAAATGTTCATCTGTTAAATGCGACCAATGTTTGTTTTTTGTTCACGGTTGAAAAACCAGATTCACAAAGATACCTCTATCCAAAGTATGATTTCAAATACAAAATTAATTTGTAAATATTTGTAAACGTTTCCTCAGAAATTTATTTCCAAAAATCAGTATCGCTAAATATGGTCTGGATTTAAGAAATATATCGCATCTTAATTTAATAATTTCTTCCTCGACCGTGACTGATGTGATATTTATTAAATGTCCTATTTTTTCAGATACTCCATCAATGTTGACATTTTCATTAAATGGAAATATTATAAAATTGATTATTTCTTTTAACCTAATTAAGTTAGCGAATCTTCTTTCAAATTCTTCAAACAAAACAAGTATTAAGCGAAATCTTCGAAGTCTCGGTTTGGATTATGAATGGACTCTTCCTCCATGTTTTTGAAGTTTCTCAATTCATGTTTTCTTAACTGAGATGCATACCTTTCTATAGTTTTTTTAAATCGTACTCATCATGTCCGTTTTAGGTTTTAAATCGTAAACCTTAAATTTTAAATCGTAAATCTTTGCACAGTTTGTTTTGGGTTTTAAAGCGTAGACTGTAGTAAATTTTTATTCTAAATAATTTATTGATTCTATGTCATAAGTCATAAATTAAATTGTTAATATCCGAGGTCATTATTGGGATGGTCGCGAGGACTACCTAAAATGTTTTCGCGGTCGATGTCTTGGCCACCCCTGTTCTATATTATAAGCTGACATGATCTTAGTATTTTTCCCATCCCAGAATATTTGCTAATATTACATTTTGGAATTTCGATTACCTTCATATTTAATGGCAATTTCAATGCTAAATCTACTGTTCGACCACCGTAAAAAAGAGTTGCTACAATACCAGATAATGAAATAGCAAGTGCAATATTATTTTGTGATCTTATAATTGCCATAATAATTAAATAAAGAAAAGTTTTGCCAGTGCCTCCACAGGTGCAGCTAAGAAATATAAACCAAAACTTTTGTTAAATATTGCATTTATAATTGTGTCATATATGTTTGTTGTTCTAATATTAATTTCGGCAGATTAATTTGAACTAATGTTTGTAATTCATTAACTTCGAAGTGCTTTCCTCATCATATATCATTCCCAGTTCT
This sequence comes from Latrodectus geometricus, assembly GCA_026290005.1. Lineage (NCBI taxonomy): Eukaryota > Metazoa > Arthropoda > Arachnida > Araneae > Theridiidae > Latrodectus > Latrodectus geometricus. The sequence goes on from JAPDSC010080626.1 coordinate 10,133, forward strand.
GTCAGTGATTTGTTGGCTATTGTCAAACATACATCCTCACTTAAAATCAATACTTCAATGTATATGTTTGATGTAAATTGAATCTTGGGATTAGCATTTATTCTACTCATGTGATGTAAATTGTCTTCACTCATATTTTCCCCAAAGATCCTTTGGATTAGCTGGGTAAACATGCAGTTGGAAAATAGTGAACGTATTTGCTGTGGTTGAGCTGTATTAGAAGCATCATTGAGTGAAATATCCAATAAGCATCGTTTTCTAAGAGAGTTAATTTCTGGCAAGCCTCACGAAATATAGCACACACATGGCCATATGTTTTTAATTCTTGGAAAGATCTTGGTCCTCGAACACTGGTTAATAATGATTTTAGGTAAAAGCATTCTGCTTTATTTGGATGTACATTGTATAGACGACCCACTGCATGTGTGGAATATAAATTTTGGTGTCTTTGTGTTGCTCTATTTTGTTTACGACGGTAAAATTTTCTTGCTAATGTCTTTTTTTTTTTTTATTTCTATTGGCGGGCACTTTTGAGCAAGTAAATACATTAGCCCATTTGCCGCAACAAGGCTGGAAATTGCTACTCATTTTATCGTTACCCCGTGAGCACCCTTTGAACCAAGTCATGGAGGTACGAGTAGCATCGCCCACGCCACACCACCACAAACCCGTTTATAGGGTGGGCCACATTCCTCCATCATCTTAGGAAAGGACAAGAAACACAGGGAGAGGGAAAGTATATCCATGCCCGAGCTGGGATTCGCATCCAGGTCTTTTCCATCCGTAGTCAGTTACTAACCACTAGACTTCTTGTTGATGTATTCCACTTAAAATAAGTTGGTACTTCAAAGTACATTAGTGTCTTTGCAAAGGTATCATTTCTACAGAATGTGATAAATTCACTTAATTTTGTTGGTAGTAACAGTGCTCTTGCATGTACATTTTCTGATGTACTGATAAATGAACAACAGTTGTGTATTGTTCATGAATGGAAAATGATAAAATACGCATGGTAAATTATTATTTAGTGGGACATGGACTATGAATCATATTTTTGAGATAATATCGTGCAAGTCTTTATCAATTTCAATGTCTGGCATTTCCGCAGAGATGATTTCATTAATTCTGTTTGGTTTTATCTTTTCCATCACCCATGTTAAAATATGCACATGTGATAAACATCTTTCTTTAAATTCAATTTAATATATCGAACAGAACGTTTCTCCAAATACATGGTGTTTGTCAATAAAATCTACTAATTTTAATTTTCGTTTGAATACACTTGCAGAAATATTATGATGATCTGAGGGTGATTGCTCAGTTATATTAAAAGCTCCTTTATTTCATCTTATGCTAATTGCATGGTAAATGTGATGAAAAAATCTGGACGATCATATGCACGAACATATATGCTCGTGCATATTATCGTCCAATGACGTATACGTCATTGGATCTTGTACATATTCCTGCGTGTGTCTTGGGCTGCCTGTAAATGTGGATGGTAAAATGGCTATTTTGTCAATTCACTGAGATTGCCATCATTTACAACTGCATCACGTAAATGGATGTATTCTTTAGAACGCAATTTGACTTTATTTAGACATATGTAGTCTCACTTTCTAATTTTATATACATGTCAGTTATGGATTGAGGAAATATTTGTCTATATTTCGATATATGATTATTAGCATTCTCACGAATCATCGTTCAATATGCATAATAATTCATAGCAATGATCTTTTTGTTAATGTTGTAGGATTTCTCATATTAATATTAAAATGTTATCCATTCCCTACTTGCCAAAATAGAATGGGATATTGTAATGCATCGTATGATCGATGCATTTCTGATACTTGCTGGAAGTCAACATTCTACGATGAAGAATTATATCACGAGAATTAAATTCTTCCCCAACTATGACAACTGCCACTTCATCGATCGTTACAGCGTTGAATTGTCTTCGATGTTGACCAATAAGTGTTTTATCTGCTTTTATTATTACTTTGTAATCGTCAAATGGAATTTGCTTACATACTCAATAGTGCTTTTAAATAATTTCATTAATTCATTATGTTGTTCAAACAAATTTTGTAATTCAGCGACAATCTCTCGTTTTGTACTCATATTCAGTTGACACCGTCTGATTTGTTCATCAGTATTTCCCATAAAATATGTCTGAAGATATTTGTGATCAGCATTTGTCAAAAGTATAAATTATCCAGCATAGTTATAAATTTGTCCATGTACATTAAATGTTGACAGAGGCTCAGATTTACTGCACGGTCACTATTGGCGCTATTTTCTAAAATTGGCAATAAATAACATTTTCTGGCAACCCAACCAATTCTGACCAATCACAGATGAGGGATTCCAACCAAAGAAAAATAGAATATTCTGTTAGACCTCGCTTATGCAGATTGGCGAGATTTTTGGCAATTTTTTGAAAAATTCGCCAATAGCGACCGTACAGTAAGTTTTACCATTGGCATATAATTTGCACGAACGATATTCGTTGCTCTGAATGATGCATTTGGAAGCATGAATCGTACTAGTGCATATTTTTCAAAAACTTTTTTTTTTTACTGTTTCACCGGATACTAAAGTTAATAATGTTTCGGGTGGTGAAAAGTCTGGTAACATTACTTTTCCAACCGCACAGCACATACCTGATGTTTCATTTTTAAATTTTTGAACACCATAGTACGTACACTTTTTATCTATTTTTCCAATAATTACACTTGGATGAAGACTGTAATTGTAAAGGAGATTGTAATTAATACAACATACATTCAAATCAGTATGTATCGTTCATTTTGTCTGTGTCCTGCGAATTCTATTCCTTTACTGCCTTGCTTGCTTCTGTTCACTCGTTTCTAATGATCAAGCAAGAGCAGTGTGAACTCAATCTCTTTCTTGCCTAGTTTTTCTTTGCTCACTTGTTTCTGAGGTTTTTTCTTGTCTTTTCCTTTTTGCTTGATTTGTAGATCGACCAATGGCTCTTCGCTTTGATGGCATAATTGTAGAGTTAAATAAAACGTCTTTCCAATTATTTTCTTCAGCTGGAAATCAATAATATTTTTATTCACGCATTAATAAATTATTCTCATATTAATAGTAGCAAAAATTTTGATTGCATTTTTGTCTTTATTAGAATTTGCTGGCAAAAAATCGAACGTCAAAAGCATTAATGTTGTTTTTTGTTAATTAAATTAATTTCTTGAAATCTTAAATGAAACATAATTTATGTATTTAAAATATTTTAAATTTTAATATAATTTATAATATTCAAACAATAGAAAAAATATAAATAGAATGATTCAATATTCACTTATCTTGTTATCAGCCTGCAGAAAGTCAAGAACGCACATTATTCATTACAAACAATATAAAGGTGAACTAAATGCTATGGGTATGACAATCCCTGTGCCAATCAATACAATTTCTAAGTTCGATAAACTAATAAAATTTCTATAAACGAATTTTAATGTAAATTTTATTTTAATTTCAAATAGTAAGTAAAATCATTGTCGATTAAAAATATTCCTTTGCTAGGGGATTCATTAAATCATAACAAGCGGCATTTTACTCTAATTATTGATTGCACAGCTTTGTGGAAGAAGACTTTTCATACTCATGTTAAAGTATATAAACTTATAGTTACCGTATATTAGAATTAGTGTAATCGCGCGCGGTTACTATATAGTATTTAGATCACTGATTAATTAAGCAACATGAGTTAAACAAATCATTTAATTGATATATTACTATACAGATAAAAATAAAAAGATTCGATTAGTGTGTAATTACGTGCACGCGAGCAAGAATACAAGTGGTTTTTTTTTACCAGTCCTAAACTACAGTCTGGGAGAAAGTTCGAATCGGCGACCAGGTGTTGCCATGTATAGTAATGGGAGTTCCCCGTAAACCAAATGATTCTTAGAAAGTGAAAATGCCAACAGAAAAAAACAAATTTCTATATTCTCAAGCTTTCTATCATCCGCTTACTTTCCCATACACTATGTATCCAGACTTGGAATGCATTCTGCCAAATACTCACTTATATATAATGGATGGGAAGAAATCCTTCTCAATATTAATATTTTCTCATATCATACGAATATATATCATATAATGTATTCTAAAAGAATACTATTCTATCTAAATATTTATCTGTGTTTAAAAAAAAAAGCTGTTTCTAACAGATGTATTTTAGCATAAGGAAACATTGATGAAAATTATCACAAAATACGTACTGGTTAAGATGTAAGGATAAAACTAATTACGGGTTAGCTGAGCTGAAATGTGTCTACTAAATCTAAAATGGGAAATACTTGATCGTGATGATGGATCCTATCATTTTTATTTCATTTGCAAATATAGGGATGCAGCACATAATCAACTTAAAATTTAAAATTTCCAAACTTATTCCAGCGGTATTATTTCAAAACCCATGAGGTTTCCGATATCATTTAATAACAATGGCAGTCGGGTAGCTCAGACAAATGCTTTATATATATATATATATATATATATATCCCAACTAATTCTGAAAAAAATGCATCTTTCTCAATAATCTCAGATTTTTAGGTTTAGTTTCTAAATGTTTCTTTGGAAAAAATTGCTGAAAATTTATCCCAAACAATTTCTTTCTTCCTGAACTTTTATTGAGAAAGGGTGTCATTCATATGATTCTTTTGAAAATTTACAAAATTAATACTTTTACGGTAACAATTTTTTTGCCATAATTTAAATCAAGCTTTATCAGAAAAAAATATGAATGTATTGAAAACACTTAACCAAAAAAACCCAATGTGATTGTAAAAACCTCAATGACTCTTTTATATACTGGACAAGTATTTCAGAACCTCAGGAATGTCTGTTAGTTTTTATTATTTATAATATACAACGATATTCAATGTATTGGTCAAGAATGGTGAAATATCTTTGCCAGCATCTTTGTGCTATTTTGGTAGATCCAGATATTGCAATCGAATCAAAACAAGACTATTCATTTCATTAGAGAGGTATCCCTTAAACATGGTGAAAGCGATGCATAGATTCTAGAATAAACTGAAGATTTCCTGATTTGTAGCATATAAACTTCCATTGATGAATACGAATTTAGTTGCAAAATATGAAGTTAAAACAATTTACACTCCCAGATGGAAATAACTAGATGATAACTTATAGGTGTACACTTATTTTTTTGAACATGCACTGAGCATAGTTGAAACGAAGCTTTTTAACTCGTGATGTCTAAAAAAGCAGACAATACTTTCACTTATTAAAATTTATGTCATTTTCTTTTGTAGCTGGCGCATTTTTGAAAACAATATTGTAACTCTATATGCAGAAGTATTTAAGAGTTTGTCAGAAAAGAAAACAAAAACCTTATAGATATTATCTGATCAAACAAAATTCAACTTGTATTTTGAGATATTGCTCCTTAAATTATTTTAATCTGATTTTAAAATTAATAAAACCTAGAGTCAAACAATGAAACATTCAGAAGTAATTATTTTGAATTTTAACTATTTTTTAGTTACAGTTTCTATTTTTGTAACTCTTTTATAGTATTAGTGTTGCCACTCAAATTTAGTAATATTATTTTTAAAATTTTTATAACCACAGACCAAGTCTGTGTTTAAAATCAGGGTCAATTTGACGACATTAGTGTGACGTCATGTTTCCAAACAAATACAATGTAAACATTTGTTTAATATTGTATTTAAGAGTGCCTTCTTGACAAACTTGGAGATTTTTGTTTGGCTATCGATTTTATTGGTGATTTTTGTTGGCACAGAACAATAAATTGTTCTTTTGCAACCAGAATACGATTGGAAATAAGCCCAGCTTGGTGATTAACTGTGACTACAATTTGGCGAGAATCAAAGGTTAAGCAAACAAAAGGTTAAAAGTTTTAACAAACACGTTATCCTTAAATAATGAATATCAATTTCAAAAATAACAATTTAAAAATCTATCACCTAAGTCTATGGCAGTTTCAATGATAAATGAAGCTTAACAGCAAATGTTTGGAAACAATATGACGTCACAACTAAAGTCGTCTGAGAGTTTCAATTATTACTGTTGCGTCTGAGTTATAATGTTAGTACTGCTACTCAAATATTATTAATATAAAAACTATTACTGCTATTAGTCAAACAACACAACATTCAGAGGTAAGCAACTCAATTCGTAGTTGAGTTTTGACCTCTTTCTCTATCGCTCATCTTCACTACTCTCTTTCCCCATTACATATTCCACCTGTCCTGGATTCGAAATACGTATATTCTAAAGTTCAAACAATGTGTTATCGACCTTGGTAGTGACTTAATAGTTCATGCTATTGTTAGTAAAAGCACAGGAATTCATCTTCATCTATCATATCCTAAAAATTTCAAACTTTCTTCACCATCTTCAAAACTATGCTTTTTATATTTTCTACACAGACTATTGCTGTTATTTTATGGAAGTTGGTTTTTTCATATCATTTCAGGAAGTTTTAGCCTGAATATCCTTTTAGAGCTCTGACAGCCTAATAGCCATTTAGACATTCCTTACGTAATGTTACTGTTATTTGAATGTTTCTATATTGTTATCCCATGACATTTATTTTATTTTAAATGTTCTTTTAAGAAACTTTATATATTTTTGTTGATTACGCAAATAAATTTGGCAACCATAAGAAATTTTAATATTTTCTTGTAGTTTCAATATCTACTTGAAATAATGTATTGTTTTTTTAAAAAAAATTGTGATATATATATATATTTAATTTTTTTGTTGAAATAATTTTAGAGTTTTTCAATTAATATTTAAAATAAAAATACATTAGATTGTCATATGATCTGCTTAAATATAAATGTTTCTTATGCCCAAAATATTTAGTATTATTCAAATATATTTTCGCTACTTAATGGTAGTCATTGGTCATTAAATTATTTTAACATTAATTTTGAAATGAAACAATATTTTTCTTTATATATATTCTACGAATATATAGAAACACAGTATTTTAATTGATAATTTTCTACTTTGTTGATAATTTTCTATGTGTTCATTGTAATATTGTTTCAGTGACAGTTTTTAATAGTGTATGTGGAGGAACGTTCCTCCACATACACTATTAACTATGTACATCTTTTGGAAATTGTACCATAAGGATTATGAAAAAATTGGTGTCTAATGAATTTGCATCAGAGTTGAGAGCATCTGAATGAGAGCAAGGGATAAAAAATTCTTTAAAGAATTAAATTTTCTTTTGTAGAAGTAATAAAAAAATATCTTTCTCAAAAAATATTTCTTAATGAAACATCCCTGTTTATATGAGCAACAATGTATAAATTCAATCATCTATTTTCCTGTTCCCATTATAGAATTAATGTTATATTCTGCATATTATTCAATTTTTTGTTCTGATTATTTAGAGGTTTTCTGAATATAATTTAAACATTTTGCGATTTTAATTATTTAAACTGACCCAAAAGGTAATATATTTACAGAGATTGCTTAGAAATTAAATGTATTAGGTAGTTAAAGCATTTACTCTGAATTAAAAATATAAACATTTCTAATATTGGTATTATAAATTTACAGAATGTTGTAAATTAGTAAAAACAAAAGTTTTTATATTTAACTGATTAATTTATGCTGTTTTTTTATTGATTGTGAAATTTATTCCAATCAATTAATCAGGTTGATAAGAATTTAGTTAGGTATTCATGAAAATTAGCTTCTAAATTTTTGTTGTTATTTTATTTGAGATTGGTAATCTACAAGTATTAATCTTTATCATTAATTATTTTAAATGTACTTTATTTTGTTTACTTTCAGATGCTGTATTCTTAACCCTACAGTTTTCAAAGACTAATGAAACAACAAAAATTGGTGTACTTAAACTAAGCTTGGAAATAAAAAGTAAACTTGACAGCAAATTAAGAAAAGTGTGATACAATATCACACTAATTAAATATAGTTTCTCATTATCTAGAACACAAAATATATTAGCCACTAAGATTACATTATTTCAATAGGTTAGGTGACTAAGATAAGGGATTATTAGACTCATTATTTTAGACTAAGAAGAGGGATTATTTTAGTGGTTAGCACTCCCAGAATACATTCACAAAACTGCTTAGTATAGAGCAATGCAAATGAATACATCCAAATTTTATCCAATGCCAACGTATCTAGATGTTTAATAGATAGGTAAATGGGTGGATTTTTGACGTGATATACACTTAAATTGGACCAAAAAGGAGACGTCTACTGGATTCGAGTACATTCTACTGATGATGTCATATCTACGTCAGCTGGTCGAAATTGTGTTTTGTGCTTACTCTGAAGACACAGTTTTAAAAAGATTGTAGATTCATCTTCCAGTAATTTGATTATTCCATGAATATAGCCAAATATTGTGAAAAAGCCTCTATGAAAGATATCTTTAAAGTTTGATGAAAGTAGTTTTAAATATGTTATTGGTAAGTTGCTATCTACAGCTGTTTCTTTTGCTTTGTTATCAGCAAGCTCATTTACTATTGTGCTTACATAGTCTACGGTGCAGGAGAATTGAAGATTATTTTCATGATAATATATCAGATATTGGATATTATTTATAACTGGCGACTTATATTGTAGGTTAAGCAATGACAGTGATACTGAACTGATGTCAGTCTAAATTGTACAATCAATAAATTCACAGTTACTTACATAGATTACTTTTTGTAATTGTCAAAGCTTCCGTCTGATAAATAGTATTGTATTAAGATAATCTGAACTTGCTTGAATGGATCTTAACTCCTTTTTCGATGTTGTTGTTGTCGTGTGCCAGCCAGGCTGGCAATATGGGATGGGCTGCTCCACTTTTCCAACTGAACCATATTTGGTGTGGAGTCCGACTTCCTCAGTACACACATGCCATAAGTACCCGTTTATAGGGTAGGCAACCATTCACAAACACACAAAGAAAGGACAAAGACAAGAAAGAGAGAGAGAAAGTACATCCATGCCCGAGCCAGGATTCAAACCCAGGTCCCACCCATCTGTAGTCAGGTACGCTAACCACTAGACAGGTTGGGCGGACTTCCTTTTTCGATGTTTGGATCGACTACAAATGAAGCACAAGTTCTTTGATCTTGTTTGGATCCCTCTGGGTAGACATTTGTTTTCCTAAAAAATATATTAGTGTGTGAAATATTATAAATTTTTAAAATTTTACTCCAAATTGAAGAATTGGTGGAATCTATGTGAATAGGAGCTTTTTGTCGACTAAATTTACAATATCTATATCTATTACATTCCAATATCTATAACATTACAATATCTATATTCAATATCTATTATCTTGTCTACATTTATTCAGAAAAAGTTAGACTTAAGATAAAGTACTTCATCATCCCAGGCAACGGTAATGCATCAGTTAGAATTTAAAGAGCTGATGTTGATGTAGTCTTAGAAATAAATAAATAAAAGAAATTTTGTTTGTAGACTTTCTAAATGTTTCATTTTATAACAGTAATAGATAATGCGGATATTCTTAGATTTTGAGCTAGAAAAGAAAATTATATCAATGGCTAAAAGATTTCAAAAATTATCATTCAAATGTTACTATAGTCGAATTTTATATTCCTTGAAAGTTCAATAATATATGAAGCAATAATCATAAAGTTAAGATAGAATTTGGTACATTGAAAAACGAAAATAAATAAAATTAATAGTTCCTCCAAATACATAAAATTTTAAATACACGGCCATCCAAATTGCAACACCAAGAAGGACAACAGATATCACAACAAAATTAATTTTGTAGATAACATGTTGACCATGTATCAAATGAATAAATTTATAGACTTTTGTGAAGTTTGGTTCTTGCCAAAGTCAGTCGCCGGAGTAACCACCATGGTTGGAGATCACCGCTGCCATACGCCTCAGCATTAATTCAAAGAGACTTTGGATATGTTTTTGGGGTACAACAGACCAAGAAGCTTCCACACATTGTAAAAGTTGATCTGGTGTGGCAACTGGGGTTATAATGTGGGTCAATCGTTGAGCAACCATGGAACACATGTTTTCTATCTGCGAAAGATCCGGAGAACGAGTCGGCCAGGGAAGCAATTCAATCTGGTGATTGAAAAAGTACCCTTGAACAATGCGTGCCACGTATGGTCATCATTATCCTGTTGAAATAGGGTTATGGGTAAGACCTGAAGGTAAGGAAGGACAACAGCCCTTAACTTCTCGAAGATGTAAATCTGGCTGCTTAAAGTACTGGCAATGCGTACTAGAAGAGTGATATTCTATACCACTACATACCATAATACTCGATGGAAGTCCAGTGTGGTGGTACGTAACGCAGTTGTTCATCATCCAGCTAAGCAGACAGCTCCATGGTGTCTCCAGAAGGTGATCATCATAGTGTTACAGACAGAAGCGTGACTCTTCAGTAAAAACTATTTCCTTTCATTCAAATCCTTCTTTTATTTCCTTCTTGTGAAATGTTTCGAATGACAACATCCATTTTTTTCATGCGCAAATTGTTCAGAGCTTAGGAAAATCTTAAATGGCGTTGGAATGAGATACATATGACGTAAATTGGTGTCGTAAAACATATACAAAGAAGAACATTGTAAAAAAAAAAAAAAAAAAAAAAAAAACAATGATAACAAAAGAGAGGAAAGGGAAAAGATTTTTATTCGAATTACAAATTTTCAACGTGGCCACCTTCGCTGACAATAACGCACTGCATGCGGGAGATTGTTCATAACAAAGGCACTGGTGCTACTCCATGAGGATTTTCTTCCGCCCAATGAACCTTGTTTTTGGAGTTTACGTTTCCAGTCAGAATGAAATATGCCTCATATGTCCACAATATCCACGGCGGCCACCAGCTCTAATGAGCATCATATCTGATGAGGAAAAAATTTATGTAGTCGACATGCTTTTTGTTGTCTCCAGATGTCAATGGCTAGACGCGCTGGAATCGATAAGGAAACATTCTCATAACACAGCTCAGAATTTGAAGTGTGTTTTTTGGTACATCCAAATTGCGAAAAAAACCTCTAGCAATATGCTATGAACTTGTAGTAATCGTATCATACACTTCTACAACAACTTCAAGAGGAAAACGGGGTTATCCAGATTGCGATCTAATACATGTGCCTCCCGCTTCTTCACATTTATTTACCAAATTACGTACAATTTTTACGGAACATAAGCCTTATTTTAGCTTATGAATTCGGCGATAAACACTCTTCGGCAGCCATTTCTCCACTCAGATAAAACAGTTTTATTAATACATCTCTTTGTTTCCCTGAAAGTTTTATCTTCTTCGTATGAAATTAGACCTATTAGCACGAACATGAAGAAACAATCTTCACTCACAATTTTGTATTACAAGCAGTACTTTGCAAGAGTGTTCTGTGATTGGGCCTTTACCTATCCCAGTGAGATATGCAAAATGCATCAATATACCTTTCCTTTTATTATGATTGGTTCTTTATTTACGATGCTTTTCTTTGCAAATGTTTTATGCCACCGATTTATGTCATACGTGTCTCGTTTCAACGCCATTTAAGGTTCTTCAGGGATCTAATCAATTTGAGCACGAAAAAAATGGGTGTTGGCATTCGAAAATTTTGAAATTTTGTCACTGTAACCCTAATTGTGAGAGGTTTACTGATTTAAAACATCACAATCTGGACCATCATCACAAATTATACTCTGGACCCCTTACACTCAAATAACTATTTCTAAACTTTCATTTCGATTGGTTGAATGGTTCGGCCACTAGGAACTCATATATAAGGGAAATTACATTTAGACCACCGGGTATATATATTCTTCATTGACTTTATTGCATAGTATTGTATAAAACTTCTGGGATCTTTTATTTTCATAAACTAATCCCCAAATTAATTTTTTAATTTTTTATAACATATTCCGTATTTGTACTGCACCATTTTTACGATGTTCTTTTAAACAATTCAGATACTAATTTCTTCTAATAGTGATATGATTTGTATTCATATTATTTAAATATCAATATCTGCATTAATTGTTGATTCACTTTCTGTAGTATATTTATTTCTTGTCCAATTTTCCAGAAGACAAAGGTTGTTTTCCTTTGTGTACTACGTGTATTCAAATCTTTTGGTATTCTCAATTCTAATTAGTAAATGTAATTACTTATGTCCTCTAAGATGATTTGATTAGATATCTTTTGCACTAATCGTGGATAAAAAAGAAAATTAAAATCAATTTAAAGAAGAGATCAAGTGATTCTATCTTGAATAATATCATATCAAAATGTTATTCAATGTGGAATCACTTTGTCTTCATATATTCGCTTCATGTATCATTTAATGCCTTATTATATCGAAGACAAATAAAATTATTTGTCTTGTAATCACTCAAATAAAAATTAATATTTTTTTCCTTCTTTTTGCAAGCTTATATCCTTATTCTACTTCACTTAATTTATTCTATAAATAGAAAATGTGTTCAATAGTAAAAGGAAAGAATAATTTTTTTTTAGCTCAAGGTGATAGTTGTTGATAGTCTGAAGTGAATGATAAAGTGTGCCTTGCTTCCTGAGTCTTCTTTCACTTCCTTCAACTCAATAATATTCAGTTTTTTTAAACATGTTTATGCCCAAAGTAAATAAAAATAAACTATTCTTCACTTATTGAAACCATAATGTGCAACTCTTCACACAATAAATAGTTTATTTTCTTAAAGAAGTTAAAAAAATAATTTTTCTCTTTCTTTTCAAAATTTAAAATATAAATAATATAAATGGGCATGTTAAAATAATGCAAAATATTTCTATCACTATCAATATTTAGTGCAAGCAAACAGTCAATGACTATCTAGATTTAAAATATTAGGCGGTCAAAAATATTAATCATGACAATGAACAACTTAATTTAAATAAAATTAAAATACGGGAAAGTTTTAAAAGAAAAAAAATTGACACGAAATTATAAAAAAGTAGTTTTATCTCGGTAAATGTGTGTATTCGATTTACTTGTACTTAAAGTAATATGTGTGTGATAGAAAAGTTTCCTTTTATTTTTAGGTAACAGAATATTTAAATAATCAAGAACTCTTACTTAATATCTAAAGATGATAAATATTTTCAAAAGAAAGATGTCTATTGCTAATTAAATGTATTTTCTTATTTTTCTGCTAAATTTTAATATTTAAAGAAAAAAATCATTAAAAATATTTGTTAAATTTTGTTATTAAATGTAAAAAAGAAGACCATTCAGGGGGAAAAAGTGAAAAAAATGATTGGCAGTTACTTCATTCTGAATTTTTTTTGTCTAATAACATTGTATATATATATAGAGTCGTATATATATATATAGCCGAAGGAATGACACTATATAGTGTATAAAATTCTTACGATGGTTGTATTATCACAAATTATACTTCTAAATATCATAAAAATTCAAAATTGGAAAAAATTATAGTCTTGAATTTTTTCAATTCTTATAAATTGGGAATAAAAATTTTTTTTTCATTCGAGCCAATTTTTGAGTAAAATCAAGAAGAAATATTAATAATTGCTGCATTCCATAACTTATTTTATATACTGAAAAGTTGTTTTCAGATAGATGCATTAAATCTTTATCAAGAAGTCCCAAAAAGTAAACATTTCCAAATGATAATTATATTTATTAAAGAAATATTTCACAAATTTTTACTTTAGTTTTATTAACCATAAAATAACTAATTTTTCATATATGTAAAAATTGCTTAGTTCTACAGGAATATACATTAATTAATTTTGAATATGTTCCTTTAAATATCTTGCTTTCTTTAATGAATTAACTTGATGAAACGCAATGATTATAAGACATAGAATTAAGACAATTTATTTAAGTTTCACACAGTAATTAATATTATTCAATATCTTGTATAGTAATTTGTTATTATGATAGATATATTTTTGCAGTCTAATGTGATAGGTTATTATAAATTTTTATACATTGTTGATTTTTTCAGTGATTTTTTCCAGTGTTTATTATTTTGAGTAAAATTCAAAAGTATAAAAGTCGCATAACTAATGTTTTTTCATAGTCATAAGTTATGCATCTAAAATTACTTAGAGTACAGTTTTAAAACTTGAGCAATTTTGAAGTAATCATTTTCTAATTCCTATGATTATTTATTACCTTTTTTTTATAAGCTCTGAAGAGACAATCTTTCAAACATAATGACTGAGATAATCATAACTAGTGGATTTAATTAAAAAAATCTTAACCCAAATATTAAATTCTTAGCCATAGTTAGTTCTACAATTGTTCAAAACATGTACCAGTTTTCCTATTTGCATTTTCCTGTACACGCTTTTTTAGATTAAAAGCTAAAAAGAATGAAGGTAATTATTTATACTTCGATTTGAATACATTGTATAATTCTTTCGAAGAATAAAAGAAGTAATGAATACTATTTGGACACTCTTCATCGTTAAAAGTGATAATTCTAAGATGACTACGCTAAACTTTATTCTTAAAGCTTACTGAAAATATAATCAAAAGTTGTAATTGATCATATAATTCAATACTCAACAATCTTAAAAATGATGTCATTCATATAATTAATAAAGTTCTTTATTAATAAAACAGAATTTTTCATTTAATGCTGTATTGCGCTATACATGCTGTGCTTTTATTAATAACATAAATAGGATGTTATTGATACTGTTTATAAAATTGCATGTTATTAGCTATTGTTTAAAAACTCCGTTTTTAAACATTTGTATTGTAGTGCATTTCATCATGTTATTATTAAACGTTAAAATGTGGTATTATATATTCCATTATACTCTTGCAATCGATCATCGAAGCGATTGCTAAGCAGTTTTCGTCAGAAATAAATTTTGCCGTTGTGTTTAAATAAATTTTATCAATGAATAATTATTTACTTTATAAAATGTAAATAAAATGATTGTATTATTTTTTAGTATTTTCTAAAAATGTAAACCTTGGATTCGAATATTTACGACAGTAATTGGGATTATTTTTTCTTTACCGTTACGGTGATTATCGTACTGGGCTTTAAAGTATCCAAATTAACTTTGCCAAGCACTCTTGAAGTAAAAGAAATTATGTATTATAGTAATCACTTATATGTAATTATTAATATAAAATGATAAGACTTTAAATAAGTTTATTTATTTTTTAAAGAAATTGTATTTTTTATGGCCAGATATGAAAAAATCATAAAATTGTGTTTTACATACAATTATTTTTATTTAAATGAAAGAAAAGCTTCACTTTTAAAATTATCATTAAATACAGTCTTTTTTGTACTCCTTAATTACTTTCGAATAACAAATTTGGTGTCATTTTACTTTCTGCCATCTCACCAAACGGTTGACCGAAATAGTATTTTATCCAAAATTATTATGCATCATGCACCAAAAAGTGCATTCATATATAGTATTACATATATTAATGTAAATTTCAGAACTGATTTATATAAAGTAATTATAGAGATTATACAATAGAACTATTTAGAAATCTACAAAGAAAAAAATTAGATTTATAAAGGAAAAAAATTAAAAATTAGAAGTAACAGCGAATTCTACTTAAGAGCTTGTTTTTAAAATGTCACATGTTTATCAAAAATTAAGAAACATCATCTGGCTAAAGTGGGCAGAAAGGTCACAGCTTGACAAGGGCAAAAAACAGCCAAACATAGCAAAATTTGATAGTTAATTTTTTGTTGCCAAAAAATTCACCAAAAGCAATTAATCGCCAAATGCAGGATGATACTGGAAGTGAAACTTAATTAAAATGTCTTAAGAATAATTTTTACAACAGTATTTGCGATTCTAACGAGTGACATTTGTGATTGAAGTATGAAAATTTATTTTGTGATATTTGATATTGTAGTACATTGCATATTTCGATCAAAATGAAATCGAAAAACAAATATGCAAAGGTAATAAGTTTATTCATTTTATTTTTGACTAGGTTACAATTGTATTTAAATGTTTAATTACTGTACTACTGTATAACTTATTATTTTTAGTTAAAAGGTTATAATCATTTCTTCTGCTTTACTTTCTCATGATTGTTTATGTTTTATATGAAGGTGCTTATTTAAAGTTTATTAATTATTAATTTAGTTTTTTATATGAACGTGTTATATTTTTATAAAGCATTCTTACTTCTTATGCTACAATTCTTATATTAATATGTTACAAAAATGTTTTGAAAATTCCTAACTTTTATCATTAGTTTCTATTAATATAAAATTATTTGCTTTTTTATACAATTATTTAATGAAATAGTAATTACTAAAATTAAAACTTGACTTTGAAAAATAGAATTTTAATTAAAAAAATCTATCATGGAAATTATGTTCATATTATAATATTGTTTTATAATATTGGGCCGTTAGTTTTTGCAGTTTATTTCCTGAAAGTAATGACTGCTTATGACTTTTATAAGAAAATTTAATCAATTCTTAATATGATTATTGTGTACTTGTGTGTTGTTGAAATTAGAGATTTAAAAATACCACCATTTTTTCCCCTATTTCTAACATGGTTACATGATGTTCAGCAATAGCTAGTTTATATCCTTTAGAGGGTTGATGACCGAATTCCAATATCTACGGTCTCAGCTTGGCGGGAAACATTTATCCAAATGTCGCCAACTTGAGCATAATGTGTTTACATTTATGCGCATCACCTTAGTAAAAATTATATGAAGTTTTAATAAACAATACGTCAGTTAATCAATATTATTGTAACACATATTTTATTCTTATTCTTTTGATTGAAATCTCTTGATTATGAGGAAATATTTATTCACTTATAGAATAAAGCATATAATATTTATGATCATTAAAAGATACTGTCATTTTTTACTCATTGTATCATTGTGTTTGAGAAAGAATGAAATCACTGTTTTTTAACAAAAACATTTCATTGATAAATCATGTGGTATTTACATGAATATTGGGGTTTGATGTAAATTAGGATCTGGAATTCGGAGATGAATATTGGCGATAAAATTAAATTTCTGGTAACTGGTATTTTCAAGGTTTTAACTAACGTAATTTTAGGGTTGCTATTTTCTCATTAACATATTAGTGCGTATTTTGGCCTTAGAAAAATAATCAAAAAATCAAGAGATACCCTAAAGTAAAATTTTACCAAATGTTGAAATTTTAAAATAATAAATTACTAAATATTGCTGATAAGTTTTTGCGTAAAAATAACAGCTGCCACACTTAAACTACAAACCTATTCTAATTCATCTGTCTAGAATGTATTGTGCTGACAACTTTATTTTATATAAATACCTTCTTAACAGGCTTAGTAAAAAAGAAATTTTTTCACTCTTAAATTGACATTTTTTTTTCTCAACAACAAACGTAGGCGTGTTGACACTGTTTCCGGTGATTATGAGACGGTCCTGCCTTTTGATTGATTATTTATAAAGGATTCTTTGTCGCTCGTGTCTTCATTTCCTTTGAGAAATTTTTTAATAGTGAAAACATTTTAATATATTCCGATATATTATAATCATTTGCTATATGTAAAGTTAATTATCGTTTTTTAAAATAGTACTTTTTATTGCATCAAAATGAAACAATATGTTCTTATTTCTTTATTATTATTACTATTATTTGATTGTATAAAAATATCTAATCAAATAAGTTGCAAAGATGATTGGAATAGAAATGTGGACTGGTATGTTTTTTTAACTAATTCTTATCTTTTATGTAGTACCAAATCAAATTCGAAAATATATATT